>ML677361.1:19732882-19756177 GCA_007922305.1 Dermatemys mawii | reverse complement strand
AGAAAGAAAGAAAGAAAGAAAGAAAGAAAGAAAGAAAGAAAGAAAGACGAAGGAGAACAACAAGAGGAAGTTTTTTTCTGCTGGCTGCCGATAAAACTTCCCGGGTAGGGAAACCACATGAGAAAAATCACAGACACAGTGTGGAAAAGCAGGACGGGAAGTTGCAATCAAAAAAATCGTCCCTGGCTTTTGAGCTCAGCCTTGGGAACATCACTGACTCTATGAGCCTCCAAACAGAGGTAGCGAGTCCTCTTAGCTCCAGTCATGGGGGTAGATGGCGAATCCAGGGCTCTGTGAGGAGCAGTGTGTGCAGGGAGAGAGGAGGCCCATCCCACCCCAGAAGCCCCCAAGCCTGGACAAGTGACTCAGGGCTTCTGGGATGGCGGGGGCCTGGCTCCCCACACTTGCTGGATACTGGAGTCTGGTCCGCGTGCACATGAGCAGTGCTGCTAGGCTAGTGATGTGCGGGTGGGGAGACTCTGTAGGAGCCCCAGGGCCAGCCATGCAGGCTGGGGGGGGGAAGGGCACCCGGGGCAGAGAGATTCGGCCTGTGCAGGGTGGAGCCGAGAGAGATGGCTGCCGTCAGGTGGGAAGTGTCAGAAGCCGCGGCTAGTGCGCGCGCCCTTCAATGCCGGTCTCCAGCTGGAAACGGGCGTGCAGGGCTAGCACCAGCCCCAAGGAGTGGAGGGCGCCTTTGGCCATGCCAGGCTGCCCCCCAATGGGTAAGAGTAAGCCTTGGCAAACTGGCCACAGCCCATCCCAGGGGGAGCCGGCATCGAGCTTCCCGTGGGCACTGCGCCCCCTTTGGAGGGCTGGAGTTTGGGCAGGCCCGGGGGTTGCCCGCCTGTGTCTGTCAGATCCAGTTGGCCCATTGCTACCTGCAGCACCCCCCTCACCCAAACCAAAGGGGGGGGGTGCAGCTGCATCCCGCAGTCTACTCTGGCTCCCAGGAAGTGTGTGATAAAGAACAGCCAGAGATCTGATCTGAGTGCCCAGCTGATGGAGAATCAATTTCCCTGGGCTGGAAAGAGACAACCACTCCACATGCATCAGGCTTTAAACGCCGTCCCCCGCAATGCGATTTTACAATTTCCTATAATTGAGTTGCAGTGAAATGTCCCCCCGTCCCTGGTGATTAGGTGACAGGATTTCTCCCAACGGTTCACGGGACACTCCTGGGGCGGGGGGCACGGGGGGATGATCCCTGAAATCAATGACATGCCAACGCAAGGGGCTCACTCTGGGACGCAGAGACAGCGATGCCGAACCCGCTGGTTTGTCCGGCCGGCCAGGGAGACTGCGGGCTCCCGCCAAGACATGTGCCCCTGGTGAGGTCACGCCAGGTCACTCGTCACTTTCACGGGGAAAGGGCCACGGTGATTCTCGGTGCTCGGAGAGACGGTGGGACCCAGAGGAGCAGTCGGGGGTCTCTTTGAGGCTGGAGAGTTTGGAAAGGAGGCAACCCCAAGAAAGGCCTCAGCCATCACCTCCTTCTGCTCCGTGTGTCCATGGAAGGGGGCGACGGGGGAGGGCAGTGCTGGGACCCAGTTCTTGATCCCTCCTTGCCTTAGAGATGGTGCCTGCCCTCCCCCGCCCATACAGGCCATCGGCTAACACTGCAAATGCCCAGTCCCCTTGTTTATGACTCCGGGGCATCTCAGCCCAGCTCCTAGCCACTTCGCATGGCCCCCTCCACAGCCGGTCCCGTCACACGTGCCTGGCACCTCCAAACACAAGGCAAGTCTGCTACAACCCCAGCCCCCAACCACAAGGAAATTCTGCAACCCCCGCTCCCTTCAACAGCCATGGACAGTAGCTGGAGCGATAAAACACAGGGATGAGATTGATAACATCATTTTCTTACTTCAACTGCAGAAGTGGGAACGCTGCAGCATCGTTAGCTGGCCACAGAAACTTTTAATGCTCATTCCCCCAATGCACTGGGCGAATCCTGCAAATCTCTCCACCCACGTAAAAAAGCCCAGCAGATGAAATTATTTTTCTGGCAACTGGCAAATCCATAAACAAACCGGCCAGCTGGTAACCCCAGGCTCTGCTGCAAATTTGGTGAAGGGTTTGAACTGCCAGGCCAGAGAAAAAAAATAGTCCCTAAAACTAAAAAGGAGAAGAAAAAATTCCTCCTAGCCTAAGCTTCCCTCCCTGCTCCTAGGCCTGTGGGCTAAATGATCTCTAATTTCACTCTGATGAAGCACATGTGCCTGAATAAGGTGTAAGTAAACGAGCAGGCAGGTGGTTCAGGCTTCGGAAATGCAGGGTAAAATATCACCTGATGCGCAAGGAATTTGCTTATTCATTTAGCAGAATCCCATCACTGCCTCTGTACTGACGCCAGCCAGGGGCCGATAAATCAAGCTCCTGAGCCGAGAAGGTTGGGGTGGAGGAAGGGAGAATGGGCGGCAGGGGGCTCTTTGTTTTTGGGTGGCCCTGCCACACGCTGGAGGGGACGTATTCTTAGGGAGAAGATGTTGCACACGGCCGTTGGTTGGAATGTCTTGGTTGCGACGTTTGTGCATCACTCAGTGTGCAAATGCAAGAGCTGCCTGGGTGCGTCTTGGATGCAAAGATCCATTGCGACAGGGGAATTTTTCTCAGGTCTCGCTGACCTGGTGTCACCCCAGTCTGGACAGTAGGGCACAAACCTTGCAGCTCCATGGCACGAGTGGTCCCTTCTGTCTTGGCCTGCCGTGGGGAAACTGCTGATTATCTCCTACTCCCAGCAGCAGCAACGGGCACTATACACAAGGTGCTTCCCGTGCTCTAGAATGCACTGGGCTGAAACCAGCCGTTCCATGGCCCTTGCTTAGCGGGGAGAATCCCTCCAGGTGTGGGGTACCATTCCCTCGCCCTCCAGTCCCAGCTGGCCCATCACACATGGCGTCTCCTTGGGGCAGCCAGAAGCTTTCTTACTAATAAATGCTTAAACGGCATCTTTCCTCTCATGACGCAAGTAGCAGCTCGTTGATATTTTTCATTTCTGCAAGGTGCCCTGGGACATTTTCTCTTCGGCCTAATTCTCTAGAGCTAAGGGGCTTGGCAGGTGTCACCCTGCGACGCCCAC
The DNA here is from genome assembly GCA_007922305.1 of Dermatemys mawii. Taxonomy (NCBI): domain Eukaryota; kingdom Metazoa; phylum Chordata; order Testudines; family Dermatemydidae; genus Dermatemys; species Dermatemys mawii. The sequence goes on along the minus strand of ML677361.1, from coordinate 19,753,098 downwards.
AGATCTTTATTTCTTCTCCCTCGTGCCCTCCTGCCTCATGGCCCCTTGAAAAGCGTCAGGTCAGGTCTCTGACTGCAGGGACAGAGGCTCTGTTTTCCCTGCAGGGTGCATGTTGTCAGAGCGGCTCAGCCGGCCACGCAGAGGACATTGGAAGGGGTGAGCACAGGTTGCTCTGTCCAAACTGCTCCGCGAGGATGCTCATCGCTGAGGTGCGTGCAGCTGGGCTGCAGCGGCCCGGGCCCGTGCTCGGAGGAGAGCTGGCTTGCGCACAAGCCCTTCTCAAGGTTAGCGCTGGCAATTAAGGATCAGAATTTGCATGCAGCAAATGACTCTAACTAATTACAGGTTTAAAAGGAAAATGATTTCAGATAGGATTGTTTTCAAAATTAGGGCTCTAAAGAGGAACATTGCATTCAGCTCTGGAAGCTGTCTGCGTTAACCCACGGATTCCCGAGCCTTGCACACCGCCGGAATAGCAATAGCATCCATGTGGATGTAACAGCAGCCACCTTCGAGCCAAAGAGGCCACCCGGGCTAGATTTATGCTTTGCATCCTGGAGGGTCTTCTCAGCAGCCCACAAGACACAGACTGGTGCCTGCTTATACTGCTGGCCCTTCTGGTGAAGCGGGTACATTAAGCCGTGGACTTCCAAAATCAAACCATCTGGGCTTGATGACCCAAATCCAACCAGAAAAGGGGACAGGAGATGGCTTCCCACATCCTCAGAACTCTTGAAGGACCAGACATTGCAAGGACAGGGTGTCACGTTACTGAAATTATCTGGGACCATATAGATCATTGGTGCAACGAAAGTCCTGTAGGGGCACCAAATCTTAGGTAAAGGGGGTCATATAAGGTGTCTACGACCATGTTATGGTCTGCTGATTATGATTATGCTATCTATATGTGTGTATCTTGTTCGCAGCTAAAGTTATGAAGATTGGCTGTATAGTGTCTGTATTTCAAACTTATGCTTGCTTTTGGATGAAATCCCAAACAAAGTTACTGTTGGCCTGGCCTTCCTGATGGCCCATCAAGTTCTAATCAAGCTAACAATGAACTTTGTAGATGCCTGTCCACACCCGAGCTTCCTCAGGAATGTGGCCTGGCTGCTCAGGTGCTGAATCTTGAAGAGTCATGTAACTGGACCACATGGCTCTGAAACTCCATTTTACAACTGGACTCTGATTAGCAAGAAGGAGGTGGTCTCCACCCACAAGAGGAAGTTTATATAAACCTGGGAGAAAGATCTCCATTTTGTCTTTAATCTCCAGTCTCCAGCCTGGCTCCTACTTCTGAATGGGACTTTGCTACAAAGGGGCGGTCTGGCCAAAGGATTGATGACCCATTCCTCCTGGGAATGTATTCCAGAGACTCTGATTTGAACCTGCAGTTATTCTACAACCTATGCAAGCCATTACTGCATGTATCTGATTTCCTTTAACCATTCCTAACCCTCACCTATATCTTTTTCCTTGTATAATAAACCTTTAGATTTTAGATTCTAAAGGATTGGCAACAGCGTGATTTGTGGGTAAGATCTGATTTGTATATTGACCTGGGTCTGGGGCCTGATTCTTTGGAATTGGGGAGAACTGTTTTCTTTATTTGGGGTATTGGTTTTCATAACCATTTGTCCCCAGGACAGGTGGCTGCTGGTGGTGATACTGGGAAGCTGGAGTGTCTTTAGGTTAGTTAACTTTAGTTAGTCTTTAAGGTGCCACAGGACTCTTTGTCACTTCTGCAATTCCAGACTAACACGGCTACCCCTCTGATTCCTGGGAAGCTGGAGTGTCTAAGGGGATTGCTTGTGTGACTTGTGGCTAGCCAGTGGGGCGAAACCAAAGTCTTTTCTGTTGGGCTGGTTTGGTTTGCCTTTAGGGCAGAGAAACCCCAGCTTTGGGCTGTAATTGCCCCTTTTGGAAGCAATTTGTCCTGATCTGACACTCTCAGTGGGTCACACCAGGAACAGCCCTGTCACACAGGGCTATCAGCAAGTCCCTTGAAAGGCTCAGGAAGGAGGTCACCCCGTGGAAGGCATGTGTCCATGTGTTATGCCATCGCTGACCTACTCATGAGACCTCCTTTGTCCTACGGCATGGAGGACACGTGGGCTTTGGACCAGCTCGTGACCTCGGGGATTCGGCTGTGCCTGCAGAGTAACTCCACAGAGTTCTGGCTTTACAGCCAGATCAGAATCTGGCCATTTATCTCCTTATTCCAGGAAAAACACAGAACTGATAACACTGACACATCTCAAACTGCCCAGCAAGTGAGAGTAAGTCACACGTAGCTAATCAAGCCACCCGATCAGTTCCAGATTGTGGAATGGTGACGGTCTCCTTTTCATTATTAATTATATTGTTATTATTATTATTATTATTATTACTATTATTATTTGTATTATCATCATGCCAAGGAGTCCTAGTCACGCAGCAGAACCCCACTGAGCCAGTCACCACCTAAGTATTCTGTGGGCATTAGTCATTTCCCATCAAAAGTGGGCTGCGGAGGTTTAGCTCCTCAGGCTCAAAGCCGATCACCCCACAGTACATTAAGCAGAGCTCCATGGCAAACCTGGGGGAAGCACATCTGCAGGGCAATTTCAAAGTTATTAGGGAAAAAAAGATGCCCAGATACCGAATTGATTCATTTAATTTTCTTTTCTCATTTTATCAAGAGCAGGGTGACATTTGGCAAAAGTTGCTGATGAGGGATGGAATGATTAATTGTCATGACAACCATTCTCGGTTAATGACGGGGATGAGCTTGTGCCTGGGTAAAAGACAAAGAGTGGCCTTGAGTTCACTGGTGCAAATTACTAGGCATGTCACTGTTTGTGCTTTTGGTACAAAGTGGCCATGCGTTTCTAATGAGAGGTTAACGGTGTCCCCAAAGTAATTACAACCTATTGAAGAGGTAGTTAGTAATTAGAGGATTAACGGTAATGGGACTCACCTGCAACGGTTGTCATGGCGACAGTATTTTAGATGATCAGAGATAAAAGAGGATGAAGGCCTCAGAGTTTCGGGTGTTACCTGGGGACCCCCTACCCACATTGGGCAGGCGCCCCTTTCTCAGGCAAAACAGGCTCGGATAGCTGGAGGAGGTTGCAATGTCTTTATTCAATGCGACGTCGCATGACGCAGCCCTGTGCTTCTCAGCCAAAAGCAGGGTGCGCGCCGATCAATGGCCGGGTCGTTCTTTTTATAGCTTGATTACATCTCTGGGCGTCAACATTCCGCCACGTACTTATTCGCACAAGGATACAAAGTAAAAAAGTTTTAAAATGTCCACATGCGTACTGAGCATGCTAGCTTGAAAAAAACCCCCCTTGCAAAATGTTATGCAAAGCCAAATACAGAAGCTCAAGCAGACAGTGGAAAAACCGCAGACAGTTGAAAAGCCCCTCTTGCAAAATGTTTCAAAACCAAAATACAGAAGTAGACAGGCTCAATCAGTGCTACTTCAAATTGCAGGTATTGAATCAGTCATATTACATTTCATATTACATTAATCAGTCATATTACATTTCATATTACACGGGGACAAGCTTCTACCAAGTTGGGCCTCTCTGGAGGTGACTTTGCAGGGCCACTCTCCAGACCCTTCTGGGAAGGGAGTGGCCTCGCGTTACCGGCTAATTGACTGGGGCTTCTACTCTGCAAACCGAGCAGACTGCAGCTGCCCTCGGCCTCGACTACGAAAGGGGCAGCCCGTGGAGATGACAGTTCCCAGATGCATTGTGGTCCAGCCCCTCAGAGTAAAATGATGTAGCAGTACATGCTGGGACCTGTCACCCTCTCCATGGAGCAGCCCAATATGGTACAGATGAAGGCAGCTGAATGCCACCCTGCAGAACGTGGGCGTGGGCCAGCATGCCTATAAACTGCCCAGCTAGCAAATAAAGCACAAGATCTAGTGGCAGCAAAGCAGGAGGTAAGGCCTGGGGGAAGTTCTCGCCAGATCTTCCAGACACAGTGGTAAAAATGCTGGTGACTGGTGTGCAGCATTGCTAGCAGGAAAGGAGCTGCCCTGGAGCTAGATGAACAGTGGGAATACTCAGTGTAGACGAACGTTCAGTTTTCAGGCCCATTAAACTCACTCTACTGAGCCTGCCAACAAGGGGATCAATGAATGCCCATTATCTTGGACATTTGGAACTCTTTTCAGGGTCTTTAAAGAAAGACAGGTGGCCACTAAACACACCCACAGTTGGGAAAAATCCTCTTATTCTGCTGAATAAAACCAAACCACTGTTTCACAACCAAACCTCTGACGGGCTTTTCTTTCATGACCGGAGAGGGAGAAGGCCCAGACCCTCCAGCGTATGTAGGCACCTAACTCACATTGATTTCAAACCTCCGATGGGCTTTCTCTGCATTTGATCTTTTCCAGCAGCTGGATTTTGGAAGCAGACGCAACCCCCTTTGCCGGGAGTGTCATGAGAATAATTTATGCCACTTCACTTAGCACAGAGGGTCTGTTTTAGAAACTTGAAATAGTTTGTAGTGCCTGGAAGCATCCTCGCTGCCTGGGATACAGGTGAGAAAAGGCAGGAGGAAAAATATCAAATGCTTTTTGTGCATATGGGCGTGAAAGACAGGAGGGTGTCCAAGAAAAAAAAAAAAAAAAAAGCGTGTGAATTTCCAAATTCCCAATTTTCCTCCCATCCTGTGAAATTTCACCATCTTCATTACACAGCACTGAAAACGTTGCAAGGACGGGAGAATTTAACTCAGCATGAAATCTGTCCTAGTCTATTCCCCATAGGTTCTTAACCCCAGATCCTCAAAGACATGTAGAGGTCTAACTCCCCTTGAAATCAATGCGAGTTAGGAGCCTACATAAGTTGGAGGGTCTGGGCCTTCTCCCTCTCTGGTCATGGGGGTATCTGAGTGCCTTTCAGAGACAAGCTTTCCCTGGGGCTAGTCAGCTCCAGCGGGCCAGTGGAGCTCAGCAGGCTGAGCTCTGAGATAGTCCAGAGCCAGCTCGTGAAAAGCCTGAGACGTGAATATTCATGAAAATATTACCTTCCGCACGGCATCCTCTCAAGGAAGAAATAAGCAGCATCTTACGGCTTTGCCAGAGTAACATCAGGCCTAGAATACCTGATACCAGGCCAGTAATCCTGGGCAAAAGGGGTTCCTTAAATGGGACAAAACAGAAGCTGTTTGAGCAGGCCAATTTGAAGCTGCTTGAATTCTACTTACTCGCTTATTACCACTGATCACAATTTACAATACTGTGTAAAACCTCCAAGTACAGTATCTTTAATTATTCCATCCATAAATGATAAGCACCATTCATTTCGAGGCTCTCATTACAAATTTATGCCTCTGTTTAATGTGCTCACTAACATCAGCTGTCCCGCGGTTATCACAGAAATATCGAACAGCTCTTGCTGAGTGCACGAGGCATGCTCTATTTTGGGCTTGGAGGGGAGCCTAGCAGCAAAACGGGGCAGCGCTCCCAGATCTCCCCACAAGTCTTTAGCCACGCCCAGTTGGTCGGTTGATGGAACGGCTGCTCTTACTTGAAGTCAAATTCAAAGGGCCAAATTCTCTAACAGCACAAATTTACACCCAAAGAGAATTTGGCTCAAAATATGCCTAGGGATCACTGTATCCATTGGTAGAGTGGGAATTGTCTGCACTTGGCTGTTCAGCCTGGGCAGAGGGCCCAGATAAGCCAAAATAAGGTAGAAATGCACATAGGTGTTACGCTGGCCTTCTGAATGTCACCTTTAACTTTCTTCCATGCCATCATCTTTTCTGGGAAGGGTGGGAGGGGTCAAGAAATTCAGGCGGAGGGAGCCCCGGGATCCTAGATCAGCACCGTTACTCCGCTCAGAAGAGCAGGTGAGTCATTCCCCATCAGAACGGCAGCAGCTCCCTTCCCCAAGATGGAGCGTGTCAATTCCATGCCACCGGAGTCTTTAGCCAGCTGGAAACCAGAATCGTGGGCCTGTCCTGCCGGGGACGGGCCTCCCAGGAGGCAGCATGGAGCCTCTTTTTATGATAAGCCCATAGTCAATCATTCCATCTGACCAGCGTTAGTCTCGCTCTAATACAAACTGCTGCCTTGAATATCAATGTTTTAAGTGGCACGGGGATGCTTAGCGATAATGGACCCAGTGAGCTGCCTTTTGAATGCTGCAGCCCGAAACGTGCCTCTTTCCTGTCGCCTTAGATACAGTGCGCTGAAGGGGATGTGTGTGCTAGAAAACAGCCCTCTGTGCAGACAAATGATGTACTTTTGGGGTTGCCAGATGGCCTTTACGTCTCAGGCTTAATGGCGCACATGTGACTTATTCAGTGCCCTTAAAGAAGAGAAAGCTAGGAGCGTAAATCCAATTTGATAAATTTGATTTTTCTCCCCTAACGAACCCACCCCCAAAAAGGGCTTTCGCTGTTCTCCTGAAAGAAACAAGAACCCTGGGTTTTGGCTGACCTTCCTCCTACACCTAATGTGAAGGCCATGGGCAGAGGGGAAAGGTTAGGGAATTAACTAGAGACACTGGAGTCAAATATAGAACACAGTGGGTGGAACAGACTTGGAAAAAGCCTGAAGGTACTGAGATTATCTGTTCTGCAACGGCGGCGAATAGTCCTCAGTGAAGTGCGTTGTCAGCCTTTGGCGTGTTCGAGGAACAACCCTGCAGAGCACATGGCTTTGATCTTCCAGTAAACCCTGTCATCAAGGATACCTTCCAACATGTTCTAAGTCCAGGATCAATTGCTCATTTAGTTAATACTGGATGGAACTCATAACAGCAAAATATATGTGTATATGCATGAGTGCACCGCCCCACACACACCCCGATTCCCAAATCTCATTGAAATCACTGGGATCAGTATCTTTAAAAATCGCAGTACCCAAGAGCATTCCCTAAATATACCCTGGCATCCCCTGATTGACTGGCGTCTGCTTTGATGATTCAGCTTTGCTCCGTGCAAACAGAACATCACTGGCTGAGAGAAACTATGGAACACATATGTTAATCCTCAGCCTGAAACCCATTATTTATTGCCCGTTCAGCTGTATAAACAACAGAGACCTGAACCAGAGAGCTACTGCAGGGACTGTACTTTTTCTATGGCTTGCTCCTAATTAAAGAGGATTATGGAACCCTGACAGCCATTAAAAATAAGCCAGAAATTCCATTATGATAAAACTAATGGAGATCAGGGAGATTAAAGAGACACTAGTCAAGGATGGGGTGGAGGGAGAGGAAAGATCAACTACTGAATTTATTGAAGAGGAGACACCTGATACCAACAAATTAAAAAAAAAATAACCAACTCTCTGGGATCAAGAGGAGCAATGAGAAGAATTTGGCTCAAATGACAAGAGCGTTTATATCGCATCCCAGTTGCCAGCCATCGGTACATTAACTGACTGTAAAAATACATCCGAGATTGATTGTACATAAAAAAAAAAGATGCATGGCAACAAAACTATTTATTTGACCTTAGATGGGGGTAAATGTCGGGTCTCGGGGTCTGATTTTGCCCATCACTGAGCACCTCCCCTCACAATGGCCTCACCTCACAGGATGGGGCCCTATCTGCATATCTTACATGTGTCCTGTGGATTTAGAGTCCCTTTGTGACAGCTGAAAAGAAATGAGCAGGAGAACAAGTTGGATGAATTCAAAATTACATCAAAAATGTAATTTTTTGGACCCCATAAACCGGATTTATCAGACTCTTGTGATTGAATTTCTGCCAGTGAATCTAATTTTAGGTGAATGACATCCTTGTTCATAGCATGCTTCCTCCAGCCGGTAATCTCCTTCCCGCGGCCCCCTCTCTGCCATCGTCAGCCTGCGGAGTCAGCGACAAAGAGAGGGTGCTGGGAGTTCACAGCTGAGCCACCCAAAACAGGAGGGGAGTCAATTCAGATCAACTCCCAGACGTTCAGATTCTGATTCGCAGCCTCCTGGGCAGGTCAAGTGGCCTGTAAACCCTGTGGGGTTTCTGACGTTCCCATCTTCGGGGTGGAAATATCCAACAACCTTCCTCAGTGGGACTGAGCTCTGTGCAACTCTAGGCCCTTCTGTAACTATCATGAGATCAGGTTTGGGTATGGAGTGAGTCAGAGCCGGAGGCGTGGGACTGGTTTGATTTCAGAATCAAGATTTGAGCCAAGTCTTATTTTGTTTGCAACCTTTTTCCCATCCATAGCCTCACGGGCACTGACATGCAGCCTCTTCTCCACCAGATGGGCAGCACGTTGAGTTTCACATATTCCCATATCATGCTCATGTTGATGATCTCCTGGAGTGTCGTGCTTCTGGAGGGCCTCGCTCCCCCCCACAGCTTGTGGGAGTGTGTGTTCCGCACAGATGTGCTCTCATTCGTCCCCCTGTTGCTTTTGGATCCAGCCAGCTCCACCCAAGAGGCGAGCCCAAGCCGATACCCCACCACCAAGCTGGAGACTTCTCAAATAATTAATAACACCTCCAGACTTCCATCAATTTCCAGACGGCTATAATTGATGCTAATGTCCCTGAGCTGGGCACAGAGTGACTTCCTGTCTACATGGGTCTGCAGCCGCAGTAATCGCTTTATGGGGTTGTCTAGTCCTCGGGCACAGGTCAGCCTGACCTACCTGTGCAGAGAGAGAGAAAGGGAGAACTACAAAGTGTACTTCTGCCGTTAGAATAAAGCATCTGCAGAGGAACAGCTTCCGAGGCTGCTGCCCGGGTTGTATGGCGGGGAATTGTGTGAATGGGTCATACAAGCACATCTTTGACTTATAGCGCCATGGTGCTGTCTCTCCCCCCACCTGCCCTCCGCCCAGACCGTGTGTCTTCATCAGACACGCTCTGCACTTGCAGCATTTCAGGTCAGTGCAGCCAGCTGCTGTGCCTTTTCGATGCTACAGTGCACCTATGCAGCGGCTTGCCGCTAAGGAGCTCATCCATTCCTTATTTGCCGGGGCATGGCAGGTGGGTATGGGAGTCATTTATAAACCGGCAAACAGAATTGCAGAGGGGCTAAGAGATTTACCCAGGCTGCTTCAGAGAGTCAGTGGCAAAGTCAGGAATAGAACCTGGCCAGTCTGGGCTGGAACAAAGCCCCAAATCAGAACGGGTTGGGGGCAATTGTTCAAAATTTGCACCCAGATCTGGAGCCTAGTTTTGCAGATGGTTCCTGTTAAACTGGCCTGACCCATAACTCAGGATCTGACCAGGCCTGGCTTTTGGGGTAGCTGGAATCTGGATGCAAATTCTGCAGCGCGAGTCTCTCTCTAGAACTCAGAGAACCGCCCTCTTTCACCGCAGGGCCCTGCTCCAGGATAACCACCCGCAGCCAGCACGCAGACTCAGCCAGCTCCACTCCTGGAGCACCAGGAGGAGTTCTCCTCTACCTTAAAGAGACAAGCTCCCTTCCTGGGCTGTGTTCATTTCAAGGCAGCAGCATACGGCATTACCAGACTTCTTACTCCTTTGCCACTAACCCAGCCCCCTCGCTTTCCCATTTCAGCTTCTGTGCTTCTTTTATGTCCTGGCAGGAAGCAACATCTATGCTGTGCCTGCGCTGGTCCCCGGTCTCTTTCCTAAGCCAGGGCCGGTCCATGTCTGCACAGGGGCTGTTTCCCGCAGGGCTGCGGGAAGCTGGCGGAGTTGCTGAATGCACCTGCACATGGAGACGAGAGAAATCTTCCTTGTGCATCACCATTGGCAACCGGCCCCGCTAATGCATGTCATTCGATATATTTCCATCCTGTTTCAAGCGTGATTTTGCTCATTGGAGTACATGACAGGTGGGCATCCCGCACTCTTATTTGGGGGCTCAGACCGGGCAATCTCCCTCCCATTTGCTTAGCAGAGACGGGGCTTGTGAAGCCAGAAGCAGCTGACTTTCCTTTCAGCGGGTTAGTCTGTTTACCAGGGGAAAATAGCAATATGGCAGGCAAATACAGCAAGCAAACCAGCCCTTGCCTTGGCACACAAAATGGCTGCCAGCCAGTAGCATTTTAATGCCATTGCACCTCAGCTACAAGTTCGTAAAGCATTAAAATGGCTTTGAGGGGTGATAAAGGCTATTATTACCATTCGCCCTAGTCACTCACCCAACAACGTGTAGCAGGGTAAGGGAGCGTGGGCCTGGGGGAGCATGTGGAGGAAGCTGTAGGGCAGGGGTTCTCCAGTGTCATTGCCCCAGGATCTCCTTTGGACAAAGGACCCCAGGAGCCGGGACCAAAACCTGAGCCTGCCCAAGCCCCGCCGCCCCGCTTGTGGGGGGCCAGAGCCAAAGCCTGAGCCCAGCTGCCCCAGCGGAAACCTAAGGGCTTCAGCCCCGGGAAGGGGGGCTGGTAACTGAGTCCCGCCACTCAGGGTTGAAGCCGATTTGGGAGCCGGTTTGCTGATGTTACTGAGGTTTGTCTGTGTCTGTATATGGAGCCAGGACAGCGGTTTTACACTCTTTGTCCGTAGGTTGCCATCATGGCTCTACTGAGCCTAGTGTCTCGTTTTCTTTGCCGTGTTGGCTTCTCTTGAACCAGCAGTGGGTCAGGTTCTTCATCCCCTGCTTCAGGTGTGCAAAGAATGCAGGATCGCGCGTTCATACAATCATGTTGCTGCTGTTCAAATCCCACGTACTCGGTAGCATAATATCATATACGCGGATTCCTTTCCTGTCAAGCGCTGCTTTGCTGGGAACGGGTGAGTGAAGTTTAACAAAAAAAAATTCCATCCATCAGCTGGACTCTGTTACCAGCCATATAATTTACACGACAACTATAATAGATCTGGACAGGATAGTTTCCTCTGAGATAAGAAGATTGTCTCCTTTGCAGCTCACACACACCCCTATACATCCATAAAACATCCCCTCTTGAAACCTCACCTTTTCTCTTTAGCGAATGATTGACTCGCCCTGTAAAAGGTTCTGTGATACTGTGTATGCGGCTTCTATATAAAAATGAATTGTGCTGCACTGTAAAGCAGCCCTATCTGTTAACTCCTGTGGTGTAGCTGCCACCAGATGTATTTATTGTTGGAAGGAGTTCCTGTGCTACCTGTTCGGCACATGTGGGAGAGCATTCCCGGCTCTTTCTAATTCATCCTGTGTCAGAGACAGCCTGGACAATCCAGAAACAAATGCCATGCTTTACAGAGGCAAGGGGGAATGAGAAGAGTTGCGGCAGACTGGTAAGTTGGAATTCCAGCTCTGACATTGCCTCAGTGTGTAGCCTTGGGGAAGTCCCTTCACCTTGCTCTGTGACTCAATTTCCCCAGCTTCTGGAGGGTCCTGGGAGGATTAGTTCCAGCCTCTAAAGAGCTTTCAGTATGTAAGGCTGTGTAGAAAAGGTATTACAGTCAAACACACAAGGCAAATCCATCCACTGAGGCCCGCTGTACTGGCTGAACATTGAACTCTGATTAGAATGAATGATCTGGTTAGCAAATTAAAATGTAAAGCAGTTTCTGTTACCAACTACCTGTATGTAGCAGGGACAGGCTGGCAAATTTGTCCAGTTGTGCAGATGGGGAGAGTCAGAGGAAGTGTGGGGTAGGGGGTGATTTTGTTCACCTCAAGAAAGCCAATAACAGATTCCTAGAGTGCACATTTCACAGTGAAATCAATACACTATTGTGTTGTGAGATGAGAAATCAGGATGTTCTGCACCAGGCTGTATCGCTGCACAGGGACACAGGTTTGATAACAGAAGCACAGAGATCAGCCAGGTGAAGGCCATCCAGGATCATCTAGTTCCCCTCCTGCCTTTGCAGGATTGTCCCCTACAGAATATTCTCCAGTGCATTGTCCAGCCTTGGTTCAAACTGAGCTCACGGCTGGACATTGTTGTCAGAGGTGAAATTCCTGGCAGCTCGTCCTAAACAATGGTACTGTACAATGTACAATGGTATGGAACAATGATGCTGTATTTATACAAATTGGAGACAGTCTGGGAGAGTTTTGCTGCTTCGCAGAAAAGCCATGAGTGGCAACGGCAGAGTGTGGGCAGCAACCTGAGTGAAACCTGAAATCAGAATTGACTGGAACTTGTGTGAGAAAAATGGCTGGAATGTTCCTATCGTCCCATAAACACCCTCTCCAGATCGACCCTCATGGGCCCGAGCCTCCTGCTTTCGCTCACGGCACCAGGCCTTGCTTCTAGCATCTAGACTCATTCTAGGATGACCTGCAGGAACCAAGGTAACGGGCTCACACTGCGCACTATAGTGCATCCGCCTTGTCGCTTTGCTCTTGAGAGCATACTTTCTGCATGCCGCAAGTCTTTGATTTGGGCACCTCCTCTTTTGGGGCCCAATCCTGTAACATGCAAAACTCTTCCTGGGATGTGTTAATTGTCGTCAAGGGAATTGAGAGCCCCCAGCTCCCCGCAAGCCTGGGCCCTTGATCACTGCGTCTGGCCATCCAGGTCTAGGGAACATTCAGATTATTGCCCATCATTCAAACTCTGGCCCCATTTCAGCCAATGGGAGTTCGGCTATTGACAACAACCCGGGCAGAAGCGTGAGTTCTACCACATTACCGAGTGGGTACAGTCAGCTTAATCATCATTCTCAAAAAAACATAAATGTCCTCTGTGTGCGTGTGGCAAATCACCCCTTCTGTTATTACAAACACATTGTTTTTAAAGCTACCCCCCTTAACATGCCACTCTGCCCCACAGGTATTTACCCTCCTCTTTGGACATTGACAACGAGCTAGTTAGTTTCATGTTTGGCTCTGGTCGCTTTTGCTTTCCGGCAGGGGTAGTTTTTGGTTTGTGAGAGCCGGGAGGAGACACTTTGATTTTAGACCCATCTCATTGCAAAATAATATCAAATGTATAAAGGACTCTACTTGTAAAACAATATTTCCAATGGAAAATTTAAACAAATCATAATTCATGGAAATCTTTGGACTGAGGACTTAGGCTTTTGCAAATGCCTTAGTTGGGGTTGGTCCTGCTTTGAGCAGGGGGTTGGACTAGATACCTCCTTAGGTCCCTTCCAACCCTGATATTCTATGATTCTCTGAAATTTGAAATCAGGAGGCAGATTTTCTGTGACAAGGCTCCCTTTAAAGAGGAATGAAACTCAGCCATTGTAAATGCAAACTGAAAGGAATAGCTTTCTATCGGAGATCAGCTTACAATAAACTATCATTGCAGTGTAGCTTCAGGGTATTAATACATAAGTTAATAAACATACATAACTGGGTGTCCCCTCTCCAAGGAAACCTCTTTTTTCCCTTGAAGAATCCTGGTGGTATCCTGTAGCAAATGAGATGCAATTTGTAAAGCAGCTGTTACAGCAAGGTTTCATAACAATCTGGTCACAAGGCAAACATTATAGTAATTGTAGACTGCATTTAATTACTGATCAATGCAGAGTGAGAGACCAGCAGGAGAATTGCCTCTTCTCTCTCATTGTAAGGTGGCACAGAGTACATGCCGGATACAACTTGTGGGCTGTGCACTGTGTTTTCCTCCTGCCTATTGCCAGAGGCAGCTGCCATGTTGTGCTCATGTGGGCCCCGCTGCAGCAGAGACATCCCCACTGTGCTCTCACTTTAGCTCTTCCAGGCCTGCTTCTCCAGCGCACCACCCCTAACCTAGTCAGCAACACCAGTGCAAGGTGGGGAATTCTGAGTGGTGCCGAGATCTTGCTGTGTGGTGCTGAGCTCAGTCAATGCCAGGCCACCTTAAGAGCTCAGCACCTGCCAGAATCAGGCCCGGTGTAAGGAAGAAGTTTTCACTGACCTGACACAATAATATGCTAGAGCATTTCAGCAAAGGAGACAAAGGCAATGGGCAACTAACACTAAGCATCAGGGAAAGAAAGAAAGAAAGAAAGAAAGAAAGAAAGAAAGAAAGAAAGAAAGAAAGAAAGATCCAGTCAATGCAGCAGGAGAAAAGGTTGATCAGTTTCCACCTGTGCTGTTTACGCCGCCTGCTGCACACCAAATGGCAGGGTAACGTCACCGTCACAGAGGTTCTACAAAGAGACAATTTACCACGTGATAGCCCTGTTCAAGCAAAGATGGCAGCGCTGGCTGGACCATCTGAGTAGGCTGGAAGACAGACACCCCCACCCCCGGGACATGCTATACGGGGAGCTAGCAGAGGGAACAGGAACAACAGGACGTCCCAAGCTTTGCTATAAAGACACAGGCAAGCAAGAGATGAAGGAATTTGGAATTGATCCTGACCAATGGGGAATCTTGGCAACTGATCATAACAAGTGACACCATCTTCTCCATCAAGGCATCAAAGTCCGTGACAGAAGCTGCCTCCCCAAAGCTTGAAGAGAAAAGAGCCCGTAGAAAGCCAGCAGCTCCCAACCAAGACACAGATATTTGCAATAACTGCCAAAGATCACGCAAATCCCGAATCGTGCTACTCAGTCCCATGAGACATTGCAAACCATCTCCATCATAGGCTGCGATTCCCACTGTCTCTTGCAGATGGCAAGATGCCAACCTGCCACTTAGAATGCCCCCATTCTCCTAGCTGGTCATGCCGTGGGGCTTGCTGAACATGGCCTGACCCCTGCATGATCAGTTCATACCCTGAACTGCCTGACCTCTGCGGTGATTCCTGCCTGACCCCTGCAGTGATCAGTTCATACCCTGAAGCATGAGATCTGGGGAGCCCTTCTTTGAGTTGACATGTTAATAATTAACCCTTCTGCATCCAGCAGTACTACTTGACCTAACGACCTTGATTTCGCAGGCCAGCCATGTGGGACCAAAACTGAGTTCCTTCCTTAGCCAAAGCTCTGCTGGTTTCCCTGGAGGAGTGACCAGATCTGGCTCATGCTGCTTCAATAGTGCGTTTTCGTTGATTGCCACTCTCCAGTTTAATCACCTGGCTCCTTGTTATCAGCCAAAGCGCGAAGGAGGAACAAGCCAGCCTACACTTCTACCCATCCACAGTCCCCTTCTCTGCCGCTCCTCTCTGGATAACCCAGCTGCCATATCTAAGTCTCATGATGACAAAAGTCACCCTTCAATAAATCACCAACTTCTCCCGCTTTGTTTGCTGAGTGTTGTCAAAAATTGTATTATATAAACTCTGCCAATCCATATTTCATGCCCACTCACTCCTCCTCCTTGTTGTGAGCTGATTATATATTTAAAGCCATCAAGGGGAAGGCAGTAGAACAACTGATGTTTTTCCTAAAAAATATTGCATTAAAAATGAGGGATGAAAGATAAAATATTTAGGGCTGTGAAATTGCTCTGGGCCACGCAGAGCTGCTCTGTTGCTCAACCCCACAGACTTAGTATGGGGATCCTGCCAGTCTGGTCTGCTGATTCAAGTGAATATAAGCAAGAGGGTGGGTCAAAGGTTGGGGAGCACGGGGAGCTAGCAGAGGGCTAGCCCATATAGCAAGCAAGCCGCTTGCTATATGGGTTACGGAGACTGCACCAACTTGAACCCTGGATCTGGTCACCCCAGAATGTTAGTAGGCTGGATCTGGTTTTGACTGTTGCAAAGGATTTCTAATGGGCCAAACCAGAACCTTGGATCTAGACACTCCAACTACAAGGATCTTGGAAGTCCAGCCCCAGATCTGAATCATCGTCGCTTGTTTCATGAACACCCAGCAACTGGATGTAAAGAACCACCCTTCGCTAAACGAGTCTGTTCTGGCTCCTCTCACCCGACTGGGCCATGCATGCCTACAGCACAGTGGAGGGGAGCCCCTAGAGAGTCAGGAAGAACTTTTAGGAAGATTTTTCACTAAGAAAAGCGGTTTCAGGTTGACTGAAACTTTTCACAAATTCACGTCAAATTCGCTGAATTGTTTCAGGTGAAGAAAAAGGAAAAGAAATGCTGAAAAAGTCAAAATTAACCATTTCAGTTTTTCAGTTCTAAATGCCAAAGAGAATTGCAGACATCTGGCCAGGGAACTCCCCATAGAAAGGCGTCTTCACCTGGCATAGCCAGACACACAGAAAAGGCCACTCTAGGGAGAAGCAGCGGAAGCCACAATGGCTCTGCTCCTCCCACAATGAGTCGAATGAGTGTCAGGCACCCCCAGACCTTTCCTTGATGCCACTGAAGAAGGGCCCTGTGGTTTGTGCTCCCGTCTGTGCAGCTTGGACTCGCTCACCTGCTCGCTCACCTGGTCTCGCTCACCTGCGGTTTGATCTCCCATGGCTTGTGCACCTGGGATTGTGCCGGTACCGCGGCCCCCCAACAAACACGCTGCCACCACAAATGGCCTCGCACCTCTGCACAGAGCCTTGGACAACGGGATGGTAATTGAGAGCGACTGTTACATAAACCTCTTCGGGGCCCAGGAACACAAGACAGAGACACTCTGATTATTGCTGGGTGTCCAGCTTGATACTAGCCGACCCTGGAACAGCTGTAATGGGACTGCCACAAAATAACTGTCTGGCATTCGTTTAAACCCCTCTGCCTAAGGGGTTTGAGGGGGCAGCTATGGGGCCAGGAAAATGCAAGGCATGTCCTTTGCTTCACAATGCACTGAGACGGGCAGGAATGGACGGGCTGCCACCCCTGGGACGAGCAGGGGGTGGATTTCTGGGCTGTGATGGGCTCAAACCAAAGCCCCATATCTGAACACCCAGAGCTCCAAATCCAAACCAAGGCCTGGAGCTGAATCCTGCAGATAACCTGACCCAGTACGGCCGTTCTTATGTTCTCATGTAAAAAAGGCTCCTCGCATGAAACACTTTGAGAGCTCAGAGAGCGAAGGTTCAAAACACTCAGTCCTTCCCCGTCCCTGACAGTTTGCTGCAGGAATGATCAGTGTGGCACCCCCGAAACCAACCTCTGGCTGTACGTGGGGTAGAGCCCTTGGCCACTGCTCGGTCGCGTCTGCATGGGCAGCAGGAATTGCTATGAATGCAGAGTAGCCGTTCAGGCAAAGTGCACTAGCCCATCTGCCCCCATGGTGTGTAGGGGGGGATTGTTAATCAATAATTGCTGTGGCGACGGGATTGGGGATGCTGACGGACTCACCCCGGTGCACTAATAATCCAGAGCTTTGTAAGCACCTGGACCCAGGAGTTACTCTTCAGCCCTTCCCGTCAATCAGCCCTTCCAGCCAGGAAATCCACCAGCTCACCCGCAGGCTGGGCTTGCGAGCTGACTTTGAGCCCCACAGGGTGACCAGATGTCCCAATTTTATAGGGACAGTTCCGATTTTGGGGGCTTTTTCTTCTATAGGCTTCTATTACCCCCCACCCCTGTCCGATTTTTCACACTTGCTGTCCGGTCACCCTAGAGCCACGGCCAGTCCATGACCTAGCAGGCAGCCCCCGTAGTGACACTGTGCCACCCCGGACTCAGAGGTCTGGTTCCCCAGCAGAGACCCCACTGGATCCTGAGTTCCAGCCCGCCCCTGCTTGGGCCTGCTGCCCTGGTGGTAATCATCACGCACTGGTTTCGTTTTAATTCCTTGGTCCAAACTGCGCTAATAAAGTGAGTCTAAAGAAGTGTAGCTCTGCTGGTACCAGGCGCCTGCTGGAAGGAGGGGGCTGGTTTGGCTGCCAGAGTCGTCCCTAACAAAGCATCCGGTGGCTGGCGTTAGCAAAGCTGGTTAATATGGAGAAAGGGCTAATGGGAGAGGCGAAGCCCGGAAGCTGGGCTCCAGCCTTGCCTCTCCGTACTGAGTGTGTTAATTAAGCGCGCAGTGCAGGCCATTATGGAGAAGTGCAGCAGACTCCAGTTTCAGTGGGGCCCCTGGATGATAGGGATACAAAAGGAGCACTTAAAGATGATAAAGTCATTGCAGAGAAATTAAATGAATTCTTTGCTTCGGTCTTCACAGCTGAGGACGTTAGGGAGATTCCCAAACGTGAGCCGTCTTTTGTAGGTGACAAATCTGAGGAATTGTCACAGATTGAAGTGTCACTAGAGGAGGTTTTGGAACTAATTGATAAACTTAACTGTAACAAGTCACTGGGACCAGATGACATTCACCCAAGAGTTCTGAAAGAACTCAAATGTGAAAGTGCAGAACTATTAACTAGGGTTTGTAACCTGTCCTTTAAATCCGCTTCTGTACCCAATGACTGGAAGATAGCTAATGTAATGCCAATATTTAAAAAGGGCTCTAGAGGTGATCCTGGCAATTACAGACCAGTAAGTCTAACGTCCGTACTGGGCAAATTAGTTGAAACAATAGCTAAGAATAAAATTGTCAGGCACATAGAAGAACATAAATTGTTGGGCAAAAGTCAGCATGGTTTCTGTAAAGGGAAATCATGTCTTACTAATCTATTAGAGTTCTTTGAAGAGGTCAACAAACATGTGGACAATGGGGATCCAGTGGATGTAGTGTACTTAGATTTCCAGAAAGCCTTTGACAAGGTCCCTCACCAAAGGCTCTTACGTAAATTAAGTTGCCATGGGATAAGAGGGAAGATCCTTTCATGGATTGAGAACTGGTTAAAAGACAGGTAACAAAGGGTAGGAATAAATGGTAAATTTTCAGAATGGAAAGGGGTAACTAGTGGTGTTCCCCAATGGTCAGTCCTAGGACCAATCCTAGTCAACTTATTCATCATAATTTGGAGGAAGGGGTAAACAGTGAGGTGGCAAAGTCTGCAGATGATACCAAACTGCTCAAAATAGTTAAGACCCAAGCAGACTGTGAAGAACTTCAAAACGATCTCACAAAACTAAATGATTGGGCAACAAAACGGCAAATGAAATTTAATGTGGATAAATGTAAAGTAATGCACTTTGAAAAAATTACCCCAACTATACATACAATATGATGGGGGCAAATTTAGCTACAACTAATCAGGAAAAAGATCTTGGAGTCGTAGATAGTTCTCTGAAGATTTCCATGCAGTGTGCAGTGGCAGTCAAAAAAGCAAACAGGATGTTAGGAATAATTAAAAAAGGGATAGAGAATAAGATGGAGAATATCTTATTGCCCTTATACAAATCCATGGTGCGCCCACATCTTGAATACTGTGTACAAATGTGGTCTCCTCATCTCAAAAAGGATACACTGGCATTAGAAAAGGTTCAGAGAAGGGCAACTAAAATGATTAGGGGATTGGAAAGGGTCCCATATGAGGAGAGATTAAAGAGGCTAGGACTTCTCAGCTTGGAAAAGAGGAGACTAAGGGGGGATATGATAGAGGTATATAAAATTATGAATGGC
Organism: Dermatemys mawii; assembly: GCA_007922305.1. Classification (NCBI taxonomy): domain Eukaryota; kingdom Metazoa; phylum Chordata; order Testudines; family Dermatemydidae; genus Dermatemys; species Dermatemys mawii. The sequence continues at coordinate 19,733,974 of ML677361.1, read as the reverse complement.
ATGGAGAAAGTGAATAAGGAAAAGTTATTTATTTGTTCCCATAATAGAAGAACTAGGGGCCACCCATTGAAATTAGTGGGCAGCAGGTTTAAAACAAATAAAAGGAAGTTCTTCACACAGCGCACAGTCAACCTGTGGAACTCCTTGCCTGAGGAGGCTGTGAAGGCTAGGACTATAACAGGGTTTAAAAGAGAACTGGATAAATTCATGGAGGCTAAGTCCATTAATGGCTATTAGCCAGGCTGGGTAAGGAATGGTGTCCCTAGCCTCTGTTTGTCAGAGGGGGGTGATGGATGGCGGGAGAGAGATCACTTGATCTTTACCTGTTAGATTCACTCACTCCGGGGCACCTGGCATTGGCCACTGTTGGTAGACAGGATACTGGGCTAGATGGACCTTTGGTCTGACCCAATCCGGCCTTTCTTATGTTCTTATGTTCTAAGACGATGTTAAAAGGCCTATGTGCACCATTTGCAAAGCTCCACTCCCTAAATTAGCACAGAGCCGGCCCAGCCTTTCCACTTAGCTCCAGTAAGGTGAAAAGTGAGGTAACTTGTTGAGATTGTGCCATCCTAGCCACCATGGATGTAGAGACTTTCTACACAAACACCCCACACATTGTTGAGATGTGTTAAGATGACACTAGTCAGAACACAACGATGATGCCGGTTCAGATTAGTAGAGGGCAAAGATTATGGGTGAGATTTCTTGATGAAATCCTTTGTTCTGAGATAGGTTAGCTATGGAAGTCAAATCTGGGCCAGGGCATTTTGTCAGCTGTGCTTCCAGCCACAGATAATGTAAATCTCCCCAAATAACTTACAAAATAAACTAGGGAACGAGTCAGTGGAGGAAGGGCTCCGTTTGCACTTGATATGCAGAGGAAAATGTGACACCATCAGTGTGTGGTCACACGTAGAACTGTTTCGGGGACTTTTCAACAACACGTTTTTTTCATCCGAAAATGACAATTTCTCAAAACCAAAATTTTTCACAGAGGCACATCGGTTTCAACACAGCTTTTGTTGGAAAGGTTTCTTGGGTCTAGATAGATAGATAGATAGATAGATAGATAGATAGATAGATAGATAG
>ML677361.1:19677184-19728408 GCA_007922305.1 Dermatemys mawii | reverse complement strand
TAGATAGATAGATAGATAGATAGATAGATAGATAGATAGATAGATAGATAGATAGATAGATAGAGTGTATGGGAATGGATGGATGGATAGCTAGATAGATAGATCATCCCAGCCAGGACCTGTTCTCTGCTAAGGGGTCTCTATCCTGGGTTGGCTGGAAAAACTCCATGGTTTTGATGTTGTTTGCTAGTCAGTTAATTTCCTTTGAAAAGGGCTGCAAGAGACACCCGCACCCCCTCCACCAGCCATCCCTTCTCTGGAGCTTGCTCCGTTCAGTGAGGTGTCTGGAGGGAGGAGAGAAGTGTGAATATTGGAATAGATCCAGCACGGTGCTGGCCTCCACCTAGAACTGCCCCATCTGTTTGGTGAATCTCACGGAGAATGTAGGAGAGAGAGAGGGATGGAGAGACCCCTCGGCCATTCCCCCAGCAGGACCAAAACTTCCCGGTGAGTTTTGGTCTTGCTACTTGAGCTCTGTAGCTGCCCTGTGCATGGAGAAGGCCGCGCGTTAACGAGGGGCGATGCGGGGAGAGCATTAAGGATCAGAATGAAGCGCAGGGGACGAGCCCGGATCCCAAAGGAGAGGGGCCCCAGGAAAGCTGTCATGAATCCAGCATGTGTCTCTACCTGAGAGATTGTGCAGCCACTCAGGAGCTCCTACAGGAGCAGTGATGGGTTCCCAGCCCGTAAAACCCACAGACCCACCTGCTCTCCTATACCGCAGTGCCGCTAGCTGAGGCACTCAGTGCATTTCACAGCTCTTCACTAAGACTCACAATCTCCCCCCGCCCTACCCACCTTCAGAAGACAGGCCACTATAATCATTTCCCTCATGCCATCGGGGAAACTGAGGCACAATGGGGGACGTGACTGGCCCAGCCTCACAAGCCGGAGCCAGCATTTATTTCTATCAAATCGTAAAAAGACGTGAGAGGCCCAGTTCTGCCCCCAGTGACTCCCACATGTTGCCACTGAGCTCAGCCCATAGGTCAGGCCCAGCTGAGTGCAGGCCTAGACCCTGGGGGCCCTGTAAAACATGCAGCCACCAGCTACCTCCTGCATCAGTATCCGCACAGACCAGTGTCCCCCGGCCCACTGCTGACCACATATAGTTCATAGAACCCCGCCAGGGAAGGCCTGGGCATCAGACAGGCCTTGCGCCTGCCCCTCGGGGTCAGCGAATCATGGCTCCACCAGCCAAAAGGGCTAGAGACAGACCAAAGTCCTCTCAAGAATCGAGGCCAGCAGCCAGGCCCCTGCTGTAGAGACCCAGGGCCTTGTCAGCTCTCACCCTAAAGCTGATCCCAGCATCCCCTGAAGAGAAAGGGGTTTCTCACACAGCCAGGGCCCACACTGTTTAGGGCTCTGAAGGTTTGGAAAATCCCCAACCACTCTGGCTTCGCTCAGAGGTAGACTAGGCTCTTGGGCTTGGCTGGAGCAGGTCCAGAGCGGTCAGAAAGCCCAGAGGAGCAGTGCTGAGCCAGACGCTGAGATGCAAGGGAAGCCAGTGTGCTTATCAGACGGGGGGAGTGATGCCCTTGAAGGCAGCTAGAGCGCTGGGAGCTGGGGCAGCCACAGAGGAGGGAGCTGCAAGTGCCAAGGTGAGAAGCGATGTGGGCGGGGACAGGAGGACCGGCAGGAGGAGGGTGGGGATTGGAAGGGGTCAGGGTCATGCCGCATCCTGGGAGCTTTCACGCCAGCTGACTTCAGAGCAATTAAAAAAAAAAGTCAAATCAAATTCTGTGCCATATAAAAATGAAAAAAGCAGGCCAGGAACAATGAAGAAGATCTCGAATTCAATAAAAGGTCCTGGAACAGTGGGCCCCTGAGCCCTGCAACTCAAATTCCCTTTATTGATTTTATGTCCGTTCTTTCAATATTGCTGATGCCTCAGCTTCAATAGACGATGACAAACACGGGCGCTGGGGAGGCAGGAGCTCGGAATTAAAGGTGATCGAGAACAGTGCCGAGAGCTCCGATTTCTAGGACGTTGCAGTTTTCAGCCGCAGCCCGTCAGCGGGGGAGAAAAAACACTTTTGCGGGAGCCGGGGGTGGCGGGGAGGGAAGCAGGCCGAGGATTTATGGGAAACAATTTGTCGGGGTGGTAGGGGTGAGGCTGTTTCGACCAGGCCCATGCGTGGCATGAGGCTGCCCAGGGCCGCCAAGGAGAGGGAAGAAGGAGGTGACCGTGGTCTTGGTCTCTGGGACAGGCATGCCGGGAGATATTTTGGAACGTCCTTCCCTGTAAACATTGCATTGCTACCGCCCTCTGCCCACAAGGAGCGGGGGAAGATGGGATTCTGGCTAATGCGCCATCTCTCCCCACACAGCTGGCGTCACTTCTTTCTGCTGCCATCTCCAAGGTAGCCTGTGACCCACAGCTTTCTCTCCGTCTCTGCTTCAGGCACCTCGTGGGAGCCTGCTGGAGCCTGCTGGCCTCTCTGCTCCCATTGTCTGCTCTGTTGGGAAGGGGCTGCCCAGAGGAATTGGGAGCTGACCGAAACACCTGTTCCTGGTGTCACGGGGTATTCGGACTCAGCCATGACTCCAGTTTCCCCCAAAGTGCCGCGGGCTATTGAAGCGTAATTCCGCTTTGGGGCTCTCTCTTCTGGTCAACAGCAAATCCCAGCCGGCCGAGACATGAGCTACGTCCTTCTCGGGACCTTGCAAGATTTCCAGTACATGGAAAAAGAGTGATTCCCATCACCGGGCCCTTCGGAAGTGCAGAAAAACTGGAAACTAACAGAGGCAACAGGCAATGCCAGGCATATGTTACTGAACTTCAAATAAAGTCAGTCCATTCTGTCTGAGTCAAACGTTGGGTGAAAGTGGAGCTCCATTGCTAGGTTGTCCTGAATGGCTGCCAATCCCTAGTGAAACCCCTAACCACGAGCCATCTCTGGAGATAAGTATGTCAGATACATTCCTCTCTGTCAGACACCTGGGCTTCAAAATGAAGGGAGATTACGTGAAACTAACAAAACCCTTTTCCCATACAATACCTACGCGAAGACCTAGTTATGTTCCCTGTCAGCTGTTTATTCTGGTGCATGTGAGCATCAGACACATGCTTTGATGTTCACGGTAGGCAGCATTATGGAAGCACTTAGATTGATTGCAGGAAAGGAGATAAAGGCACACGCAACTCAAGGGACCAGCATTGCAACTTGGAAAGGGAATTACAGGGGAAAACTCAACAAAATGCCACATCGGGAGAGTTTCAGAACAGTTTGGTTTTCCAAAGTCCCCCTTGGACCGCCCTGTCGGGAGCCTGCAGTCCATTCTCTGGGGAACTGTCAGAAGGAAACACAACCATGGCTCTTTGCACAGATATGGAGTGTTGTAGCCAGGGCTCTCAGGAGTGGTGGGGGGGTCTGAGAGGTCTGGGGATAGGTATCCCCACTGCACAGAAAACAGGGACTATGACAAATCTCACTGCCCCAACCTGGATAATCCTCCAAACTCCTGGGCATGCCTCAGCCAGACCCAAGCTGGCATTTTCCACACAGCCAGCAGGGGGATTTGGGTTTCCGTAGGTGTCACTGAGAACCCAGCCAGAACAGACTCATCGACTCATCGGCTTTGAGGCCAGAAGGAACCATCATGATCATCTAGTCTGATCTCCTGCACATTGCCGGCCACAGAACCTCCCCCGCCCACTCCTGTAATAGACCCCAGAGCTCTGTCTGAGTGACCGACATCCTCAAATCACGGTTTAAAGACTTCAAGTTACAGAGAAGCCACCATTAACTCTAACCCAGCAAGTGACTCACGGCCCAGACTGCAGAGGAAGGTGAAAACCCCCAGATCTCTGCCAAACTGGCCTGTGGGAAAATTCCTTCCCGACTCCAACATGGCAATCAGTTAGACCTTGAACACGCGGGCAAGACCCACCAGCCGGACACCTGGGCAAGAATTCTCTGTAGCAGCTCAGAGCCCTCCCCTGTAAGTGGCCCCTCTCCAGCCACTGGGGATATTTGCTACCAGCAGTCGTGGATGGGTCATGTGCCATTCTAGGCCACCCCATCACACCATCGCCTCCATACCTTTATTAAGCTCAGTCTTAAAACCAATTACGTTTTTTGCTCCCCTTGGGAGGCTGTTTCAGGCCTTCACTCCTCTAATGGTTAGAAACCTTCATTTCTAATTTCAAGTCTCCACTTATTGATGGCCAGTTTATATGCATTGGTTCTTGTGCCAGCATTAGCCCTTAACTTAAATACCTCCTCTCTCTCCCTGGCGTTCATCCCTCTGATGGATTTAGAGAGAGCAATCAGATCTCCCCTCAGACCTTACTTAGGCTAATCAAGCCAAGCTCCTTAAGTCTCCTCTCATGAGGCGGGTTCTCCATTCTTTGATCATCCTCAGAGCCCTTCTCTGCACCTGTTCCATTTTGAATTAATCTTTCTTTAACATGGGAGGCCAGAATGGCACACAGTATTCCAGATGAAGTCTTGTATAATGGAACTAACACTTCCCTGTCTCTCCTGGAAATACCTCTCCTGACGTAGCCTAGGACTGCATTAGCCTTTTTCATGGCTGGATCACATTGGCGGCTCAGAGTCATCCTGTGATCGACCAATATGCCCAGGTCTTTCTCCTCCTCCGTTGTTTCTGATATGTCCCCAGCTGAGAGCTAAAAATCTTGTTAGGCCTTGCGTGCATGACCTTTCGCTATTCAATTTCACTCCATTTCTAACTCCAAACCCCAGGTGGATACCCCGGCCGAGCAGGTGCCTGGCCACCTCCCTGCCACCCTTTGCAAACCTAGGACCATCTCCCTCTTCGACATATGGCAGCAATGGACAGAGCTGTAAAAAGCAGGGGATTTCTAGCAGACAGGTCAGTAGCCAAAGCTGTTGCTGCCTCACGCTGGCTCACAGCCATCCCATGTGTCCCCCGCCCCCGGCACTCACGCTGGCCTCCCCAACAACACTATAGCGCTGCTCTGCCTGCTCCGTCTGCGTGGCAGCCGCCTGCGAGAACACCCTGGGAAGTTAAAGAGACATGCCTAGCCCTGTTTAAGGAGCGCAGCTGTCAGATATGGGGCAGGCTGAAATATTAATGGAACTAACATTTCAATTACCTTTTATCTGTATAGGCTCAGGCTGCAGTGAGGAGCCCCAGCGTTGCTTCTCTCTCGTCTCCTCGGCGCTGCTGTCACGGAGACATTCATGCTGTGCTGGTTCTTTTTATTGGTTTTCATCACTTTTGACATTGCCAACAATAAGACTCCAAGTAAATTTTTAGCAGTGACTGTGTCAGTGGAAAACCGCCGCGCCGTCATTTTTCTAACAGGGGGGACGATTTTAGCCCTGGTGCAAGGAGCAGGGCGGAGAGTGATGGGGCTGGAATGGGATGGGGGCTGAGCCATTCCTTATCCCTCCAGGCCTGGTGCATTGTGTTGGGGGGAGGTGGCAGAACAGCCAAGCACAGTGTTTTTCCACTAGGCCCAGTCACGGACAGGTGCTGTTGTGTCGGGAGTCAGGCTGGTTTTCACCTGTGCGATCCCAAAGCCCCGGGAGAATTGCAGGGGGTGTAACGCCAAGCAGAACTTCTCCCAGGTGTTTGAGAGTGGAGAGGGAAAACTAGAAGTGGAACCTCAGCTTTCAGAAGAGGAACAAATTCAACGACACGAGTAGGGAGTGTCAGGGCTCACTTCAAAAACTTGGCCCATGCAGCGTCTCCAGCAGGAGTGCAAGCGACAGGATGGGAGCCAATGAACACACAAGACAGAAACGTAACAACTCTCCTTGGCTGAGCTGCAAACACGGGGACTTTGAGGAGTAAGGAGCCTGTTGGCTGCTGGCTTCCAGGTTCAACAAGAAACAGGAGAGTTGATGAGATGTGGACTCCGAAAAAGTGTGAAAGCTGCCGGATTTCTGCTCTAAAGAAGCCAGAATGGATTCATAGTGGTGGCCTCTCGGTCTGACACTGGTCCATTTAGCCTGGTGTACTCTCTCTAGCAATACCCGACACCTGAGGCCTCAGAGAAAGCTGACTATCCCTATCCTCTCCCAGCATGATCCTGTACCCTCCTATACAGCTGTACAATACCCCGGGACTGGAGGCAGTACATTCCTTCCTGAGCCCCAAAGTGATCAGCTGTAACACCGTGGAGCCTGCGATTGGGTTGCCCTAATGTGAATCGAACCTGTGTTGTGAATGGTTTTGGCTTTGATTAATCTGCATTTACTACTCATTCCCCCTCATGATCAGCCTGGGGAAGCACGGCAGATGGTAGAAGCTCATCAAAATGTATGGCGACTGTTTGAAAGACTGTTTGGAAAGGGGAAATCACCAGGTTCTTCCAGGCTGATTTTAATGGAGTGACAACACAAATCAAAGGAGTAAAACAGCAGTGGTATCCCAACTCCTGGAGAATCCAAACTCTCCAGCCCAGAATCTGTGCTGAAGCTTCCGTACAGATGGCATCTGCAAATCAGTGTGCCTCCTCTAACCGTAGAGATGTCAGGCAGTCAGGAATCAGTCATCCTAATTAAATTGCTACTGACTTTCACTTGCGTCTTCAGTCAATAGTCACTTTAATGCTATCAGAGACAGAGCTGGCTCTTAGCTAAAGATGTTTTCTCGTATGCCTGATTCATTCTGACTGCTAACTGATGGTTTTTGATGTTTGGAAGAGGGCTGGCCTTAGGGAACGTCACAGCAATATGTAAATGTGCAGGATGACAGCAGACTTCCAAGATGGGCTGATTTAGGCTACTAGTCAAATGCTTTCAGGATTTTTAACCCTCTGTTTTCCCCTCCTGCTCTCAAGATAGATTCCTGCCCTCCACCCCCCATGGGAACATGGCTCTGTTCCTGTCTACAGCAGCACTCACTGCTAGGAGCCACCTGAATGCTTTCAGCTGCTGCCAACCAGGTTTCGACCCAAGTGGTCTGGAGGGATGCCCCAATTTTCTCTTTCACATTACCTGACCCCCTTAAAGTGCACCTTAGAAAATCCTTCCCCAGTACCCTGCTTTTGTGCACCAGAACATCCCAATGCCCAGCTATCACTGGCGTCTGGCACCTCATCTTCTCTGGTGGCATTTGGAAAGGACCTGGCTTGGCATTCCACAGTGCAGCATAACCCAGGAAGAAGCTGGGCTCTTCCTTTCCAGCTGACTTTCCCTGCCGGTCGTAATAACATGGGAGGGAGATGTACCGCTCTGCTTGGCACTGGTCTGGCCCCAGCTGGAGTCCTGTGGCTAATTCTAACTCTAGGAAAGATGGGGACAAACTGGAGAGAGTCCAGAGGAGAATAAAAAAACATGATCCAAGGTTTAGCAACCCTGACCTGTGAGGGAATGGTTAGTCTGGAGAAAAGACGACTGAGATGGGACCTGATACGTCTTCAGATACATTGAGGGCTGCTATAAAGAGGACAGTGACCAACTGCTCTTCATGTCCACTGAAGATAGGACAAGAAGGGATGAGCTTAATCGGCAGCAAGGGAGATTTAGGTTAGATATTAGGAAAAACTTTCTAGCTCTTAGGGTAGTTAAACTCTGGAACAGGCTTCCAGTGGAATCCCAGCCATTGCAGGATTTAAGAGCAGACTGGACAAACCCATCAGGGCTGGGCCTTGGTTTCCTTGGTCCTGCTTCAGTGCAGAGGGCTGGACGTGATGACCTCAAGAGGTCCCTTCCAGCCCCACGTTTCTCTGATTTGATGATTAATTGTGTGGCAGCCTTGGATAAGCGAGCGGCTCCTCTTCCCCCTCACACCCCAGCCATTGTCTCAGAGTCAATCGGGGTGTCAGGTGAAATCATCTACCAGAAGTTACAGGACGCTCTGACTCCTTCACTTCCATTCTGGCTGGGATCTGGAATTGCAAAACGCCTGCAACAAGACCTGAGCGGAACATGCCAGACTAGCTAAAAGAAGGGGATAGGCTTTCTGTCCATTTCCCCCCCGCAAAATGGTTTCTCCAGCCATCATTCTGTGGGTTATAAGATCCCAATCCATGAGCGAGGCTTCCCAGGAGAGGAGTCCATCTTGGAAGATTAGGAAAGAAAAATATTCCCCATCCAGCAGCAGCTGCATTTCAGTTCCCAAACCCTGGAATTCATTGAATAGGAACTTAGGAATGGCCAGACTGCATCAAACTCGGGGCCAATCTAGTCTGGCAGTGGCCAGCTCCAGATGCCTCAGAGTAAGATATAAGGACTCCGCAAAAGGCAGACGTGGGGTGACCTTCCTCCCACCCCCCGCCATTAAAGACCCTTTCTGGCCATTACCATGTAGTCAGAGATTGATCTAAACCCTACATTTAAGCACTTCTGATGCTTCCATTATCACAGCATCTAGGTGCTGGGACAATAGTCCGTTCCCAGCCCCCACGCTCTAGGAAGCAGCGGCACGCAATCACAGGAATAAACCTCCCTGCGGCCACGGTACATATTCAGTCGGAGATGTTGGGAGCAGGCTTTCAGAGCTGAGCCCCTGTGCACCGAAGGATCCATTTCTATTTTCTTGTGCCATTCTCAGCACACAGGCCCAGGCCCCCCCAGAGCCCCTCCTTGCCCCACCGGGAGATTAAGCAGAACTTTAATTTTAATGTTCATTGAGCATGTAAAGGGGGAAAAATCAATTTAATAACCTCTCTTCACAAACAGTGCCTGGAGGCTGCTTGGCAAACATGACTTTTAGAACTTCAGAAAGTCATTTGTGTTATTATTTATTACAGGGATATTAAATATAGTCATAACTCACAGCGAAAGCAGCCCCATTGTCCTAGCTGCGGAGAGAGATGCACTTCCATTATGTACTGCATGCCATTAACAGAGGAGCTGGGCGTGATGGGGAACTCCCTGAGCATGGACTTTCCTAGAGCCTCCTAGGAACAAAATGTAGCTGGACCAATCAGAGAGACAAGCCAATGGATTCAGTAGAGGATAGTGGCCTCCAACATGGAACCAAGGAAAAGATCAGATTGCAACTGCTTTATAAAGAGAATGCCTGGCCCAAGAGTCCGTATGGCCCAGCTCTGGGCATGACATGCAAGGAAGCAGTCAATAAAATCAAATTGCATTGTCCATTGGTCACATCTTCCCGCTCTTGCTTTTCTCCTCTCTGGCGTCCCTTCTCGAAGCATCCTCTAGTGTTCTCAGGTATTGATGGCACCTACTCAAGCTATTCATTGAGCATCAGCTCAATTTCTTTTTACGTTCCTGCCCCATTTGCTAGGAATTCTGGCCATTTATAAAAATAATTCCCAAACGTCCAATGCATATTTAAAAAATGGAACATAAGGAGGGAGCGAGCTCTCTGGATTCTAGCCAGTGACACCTATTTACAAAGGGAATAGTAGTCACAAATGCCAGCAAAGCATTCTGGGACTGCATAGCTCAGCAGTAATCCTCCGACTCTGGGTTAACCCTTTGGAAATTGCAGATTGCTAAATCTGGGAAATGTCAGCATTGGAAGGGTTAACCGTGTTGCAAAGACAGTCCCATTACTCCTGTTAAATCAAACGCATAAGTTAATGTCAATCAAGAATGGAAAATTATCTGAATTGCCAGACAGACACACCCCCAAATGAAATTTCTGGGTCCTCCCACCTCCATGAATTCCTGTGCAACCAACAGTTTCCACACGATTGTCTCAAAATGCCACCAGTAAATTTAAAAAATGTAAAAGGAAGGCTGACTGCTTCATCAACATAAGAATTACAGGGGAAACTTGATTCCTTGGAGTTCTGGACCAACACAGTAATACATTATACAAGAAGTCTTTTTTTTTTTAATTCGTCAAAGTTATAGGAGTTGAAAACTAGGCAAAGACCACAATGATAAAAAAGACACAAGCCAAAGGTAAATAAATACACCTCATGTTTTCACCGATACAGGGGTAAGAAAGCAACAGATAATAACATGAGACACAAATGCTCAGGATCAGAGATTCAAAGCCAGCGCAGAGCTAGACAAATAACTACAAAAAATATATTCAAACCGTATCACAAAATCCATTGAATACATTATTTGAAAATATACTCCAGGACTGATCAGACCAGCTCTCTAGCTGGGCAAGTCAGCTACACAGACAGCTAGCAAATAGTTAACTTCTAAAATGTAATGTAAATTACTCAAAACGTTCTTGAGGAAAACATGGTTGGAGTTCAGATACAACGGGGATGGGTGTGAATAGAATAGAATCCTCTTTGTTTGTCCAAAAAATCATAGAAACTAGAGACTGAGAGGAGTTACTAGATCTTATTTGGTCTATCCCAGAAGCCAGGATAGGTTGCTTTCTCTAATTTCGTCCAGTGCTCTCGGAAGCCAATGGGAGGCTTTCCATTGATTTCAATGGAGGTTTGATCCAAAATCCATCGAAATCAACCAGAGTGATTCAACTGACTTATGGCTTTGGCTTGGGGCCTCCTGTTCATAAATAATCCCCAGTGCTCTGCAGTTTATGTCACCTGTCCAGTGTGTCTCTGGGGAGGTTATTCCAGAGTTAGCCACATCTATCCCAGAAGATATTTTCCTTGGGGCGCTGAAATCAATTCATTCCCCTGGTGGGGGAGGGAAGGGGGGGGTGACTCTGCCTCCCTGAGACCCCAGACCCAAGAGGTGTCCCGGATCTGGCGCCAGCCTTCTGCAGAGCTGGGAGATGGAAGTCTGCAGTTTGTCTTTTTATGGTGCCGCTTCTGAGCACGCACGACCCTCCCCCCACCCCCACTTGCCCTACAAAGGAACTAAGCAGAACTTTAATTTTAATGTTCATTGAGCATGGAAAGGGGGGGAATCAATTTAATAACCTATATTTGCAAACGGTGCCTGAAGGCTGCATGGCAAACAGTGTCTGGGGAGACCCTGGGATAATAAACTACAAGGTTTGCTGCCTCAGACCTGCGGGCAGGCAGCAGCCGATTTCCATAATGCTCTCTCTGTGCCGAGCTGGGCTGGGAGCAAGGCCCAGCAAGCCAGGGAGAGCAGGGGCCTGTAATGCAAGGCTTGGCTCTTTGTCTTTCCTGTGCCTCGCTCGGCAGCGTCGGACTGGAGGGGTTCGTCCCGACTGGGTCGGGGGGCCGTTTATTTTTGGCTGAGTTGCTGCTCAGGGTTCTTGGGTCATTAAAGATCAGGACAAATCCCTTCCCCGCAATCCCCAGGCATTTCTGAATTGAGAGGGCACAGAGCTAGGAAGCAGGGTGATACGGGAGAGGCCACCTATGTGTGAGCCATGTCAGGGCCGGAAGAAGTGGTGAGACGGGCTGAGGGGGAAGATGAGACAGGCAGTGAAGAAAGTGACAGCCCTGCCCTTAAATTTGCATATGGTCTGCCCAGAATAATGCCACCCACTTGGCACCCCAAAGCATGTGAGAATCAGAGATCTGATACCCAGACTTATTCTATCCAGGTGGCAGCTGGAGAAGGCACAGGAGTGCTTAAAGCACAGGACTTGGGCTCCGGAGATTTGAAGCTTATCGTCCTAGCTCTGCTACTGACGTTCTGTGCGTCCTTGGGCAAGTCACAAGCTCTCACTGACTGGAGATCAGGGTTCTCCGCATGGCATCTTGCACGTGCTGTGAGACGCTCGGAGGGGAAGTGCCAGGAGTGCAGGGGGGGTTATATTATTAGAGTTCATCGTTGGTGGTGCTAATGTGGAACACACCATAAAAGGGGAAGCAAAACCCAGACAGAAAAACAGAGGAGAGAAGTCCCACAACACACACCCTTGTTCTGTGCTCTGGGTCCCTGTCCAGCTCTGTCTCTGAGGGGACCGAGTGCATTTGACGTTGTAGCTGCTGATCACACTCATTGCAGATATTTGGCAGGGCAGCTCCCACAAATGAGCATCCACCTGTGGGCAGTTCACAAATTACTCCATCGTGGCTTTCCTGCCAGTGGTGGGCGTGCCCAGGTGTGGCCCCACTCGGACCTCCATCACGGGGATGGGCTGCAAAGGGAAAGCCCTACTGGCGAATCTTGATGTGTGATTCGCCTCCAAAGTCACATGCTGTTCTTTCTGCTCCCTGACTGGATGACTGAGACATTTTAGCAGGGTAATAGTGCTGAACAAATGACGAGGACTCTTGTCCACAGTGCTGATGGAGAGCAGCCACTAACCAAATGCTCGTGCAACATAAAACAGCTGCAGCGAACGTTTGTGAATAGCGAGCAAGAGGAGTAGGAACATGGTGAACTCCAACAGGCATTGTGAATTGGCCATAAGAACAGCCACACTGGGTCAGCTCAATGGTCCATCTAGCCCAGTATCTTGTCTTCTGACAATGGCCCGTACCAGAGCTTGAGAAGGAACGAACAGGACAGGGCAGTTGGAGAGACCCATTTCTGGCTTCTAGCATGAGGTTGCATCACTGACTATCTTGGCTAATAGCCATGGATGGACCTATCCTCTATTAACTTATCTAGGTTTTTTTTTAACCCAGTTCTACTTTTGGCCTTCACAACATCCCTCAGCAATGAGTTCCGCAGATTAATTGTGCATTGTATGAAAAAGTACTTCTTTTTGGTGATACGAAAGCTGCTGTCTATTAATTTTACCTCATTTTTGTACTGTGGGAAAGTATCAATAATACTTCTCTAGTCACTTTCTCCCCACATTCATGATTTGCTACACCTCTGTCATACCCCCTTAGTCAACTCTTTTCTAAGCCAAGCAGCCCTAATATTTTTAGGCTCTCCTCAGATAGAAGGTGCTTCCTCATACAATTGACCATAGCGGTTACCCTTCTCTGAACCTTTTCCAGTTCCATGCTATCCTTTTTGTGACGGGGTGACCAGAAGTGGACCCAGTATTCTAGCTGTGATTTATGAAGTGGCATTAAGATACTGTTCTGTCTTATATTCAATTCCTTTCCTAATAGTCCTTACCAGTCTCAGTCTTTTGACTGCTGCTGCGCAGTGAGCTGAGGTTTTTAGATAACGATCCCCGGTGACCCGGGCACTGCTTTGCATCACTCAGTAGGTGCCATTGCATGCAAAGGAACACAGCAGCACCAGCCATAGCTAGGAGAGTGCTTTATCCCAGGATGAGTGCGGTATTGTCCCCAAAGTGCACTGCTCACTCTGTTTGGCCTGTCGCCAGCTTGAATGATATTAGGTGGCATTTTGATTGATGGGACGCCAGAGTTTCCCTTCCTCTATTGTATTAGCTGGGTACACTTCTGATTTTTATCAAATTTCACTTTCAAAAAAACAAAACAAGACAAACCCCCCCATCTCCGTGGAGTGAATGAGCAGATTGATTTTGACAAGGGCTGATTGACAGAACTGGTGCAGTGTTGGAGGGCTGTTGGTTTGAGTTGAAATCTGTTTTTGACTCAAGAAGCATGACACCCTTTTGGAAACTCGCAGAGACTCTGATTGCTGCAGAACTGCGAGAGGTTAGTGGGGTAGAATCAGTTTACCAAAACAGCAAGCTGCTAAAGTAGCCCAGATCTCTCCTCTCTCAGTCTTTCTTTTCCTTCAATCCCAACCCGCTGCCAGCCCTCTAGTGGAGTCCAACTCTCCAAATTCAACATTAGTCTTGCTGCTCAGTGTGTTATTCTCCACTTTCCAAGGTGCAGCGCCTGGGGTCATTCACTGTTCAGCACGATGATATAAATAACCATAACTGAGCAGTGCCATTCACTGGAAAACACCAGCAGAGTTTCGATGTTGCTTTGTATTTTAATTCTCCATTATCTGCATGACATTGCTTGGAGGCAGCAGGGAAAACCCCTGTCTGGGGAAACCCTACAATAAATAAATGAACCGCAGGTCTTTGATCTTGTTTCTTTGCCTCTGGTGCTTTTGTGTGAACTGCAGGAAGAAAGTTACAGTGTCAAATTGGAAGTGGCAGGAAGAGTTGCCCAATTATTTGCAAAGGAGCATTTTCCTGCGCCCCTTATTGAAACAAAACCAAAGGGCGTCTCTTTGCAATGGCATGACAAGGGCTTCGTCTCCTCTCAGCAGCCCCAGTGCTGGGTGCTGAGATCCCTTTCAAAGTACACCAGGAGATGAGAGAGCACCGAGGGCATGGGAATTCCACCCAGCAGTGCTGGAGCTACATTTGTCTCTCCGTCTCTAGAATAAAATAAAGTCCCTCTGGAAATAAAGCACCCGCGGCTGAACATCTGAGGTGTACAAATCACAGGAGGAGCCTGGGGAGCAAAACCATGAGCTCCACAATCATTGTCTCGGGGCCTGTTCGTTTGCAGCTTCTCTTCACTTCTCATTTGAAGTGAATGGGGAACTGGTAAGAGGTCCTGCCCTGCCAGGCCTGGAGACTGAAACCCTCCACATGGCCCTGATACAGCCCAGGGAGGGCGAGTGCAGAACTTCCTTCCACTGAGCCCTATGAGCATCCCTGAGCTCTGACCCCCAGGGGATGCTGCCATGCCTAGAGTGCCGATCACTTTGCTCTGTCAGGCCCCAGCCAGGGAACTCTGGTTTGGGTTTAACTACATTCCTGACATTAATCAGCAGGAGGGACGTCTCGCTCCCCAGGGTCAGACCCGGGTGGGGTTGTTCCGTTAATGTCTGCAAAGCTGGGCTTTGTTTGATTGTTGGGATCTTTGCAGGCTGGTGCTAATCTGCCCCCAATCTGAGGGAAGCCCACTGCCCAGCCTCCTAACACCCACAGCGACGCCAAGCTTGGAGACAAAGGGGATGAAATGGAGCCTCTGTTTCACACACCCTCTTGCATAGCCTGCCTGCCAACAACCATCTCCACTAGCATTGTGCTTATGGGCCTGAGCTGGGACAGACACAGCAGATCTGGTTCAGTTCTTGGCTTGAGCTCAGACTCCCTGAGTATGTCTACACTGCACACTAAGCCAGGGCTCTGACTCAGGTTTGAGCCCAACTCCCCTTCCTGTCCACACACAAATCAGTCTGACTTGCGTCAGCAAGCCCTCGGGACCCGGGTCCTAGGCCCATGCCAGTGGGGAGGGTCAGACTCAGGCCCAAGCCCTGTCATTCTCCAGTGTGGACCCGGCTCAAGCTGCAGATCTGAGTCAGAGGGGCTGTGCAGGACAGTGTGGACGAGTTAGCACGGCTGTTGGACCGAGGTCCAAGAATGATATGCCCAGGTCCCACAGCATGCTGTGCCGCTTAGACGTACCCCCCTAGGCCTGGGTTCCCCAGTGTCACTGTGGGGAATACTCCTTCCTTCGTCTCGGAGCTCTTTGGGGCAGAGCCGTCTGACCCTGTTGTGCCTTTACCGGGCCAGGCCTCAGTGGGGGTCTCTCACTGCTACTGAAAGAACAAGCCTCAGGCTGCAGATACATCGGCCGGATTCCCAAAGGAATGTCGGTGCCTAACTCCCATATGGGCACCAAGGGCCCCTATGGAGGGCCAGGCTCCGGCTGAGCTCTGGGGGCTGGAGGAGACACTGCCCTGACTCGCACCCCCCCTCGAGTGCCCCACTTCCTTGCCCAGCAGAGCATCAGCCCAGCTCTGCTCGGACAATGCGATTCCTCCCCCCGGGGCCTGGGAGAGTCACCCTCAGCCATCAACACCAAGCGGATGGGATGGTTTCGCCCTGTTTTTTGAATGTGTAGGATGAGGCCCAGAGGAGTCCAGTGACTCAGCCCAGGCCAGACAGCAAGTCAGAGCTGGGGACAGAACCCAGAAGTCCTGACTCCCAGCCCCTTGTTCTAACTGCCATCTCCAGGATGCTTGACTGTGTGTCATAGGCTGTATGCTGCCAACAGCTAATGGGGATTCTCCTCTAACAAGTGCTGTGGGACCCGGTTCTTGCCATGAAGTTCTGACTATGTACAGGGCACGTGGCAGAGTGAATCTGACCCTGTAGTTCTGGGTGCTCATGCCACGATGACACTTTCCTCCTCCTTGTTTCTCTGCCTTATCCCAAAATCAGGGTTGGGCTGGAGTTTTCTACAGCTTATTTCCAGGCAGAGAGTGAAGGCAACTGCAACCTGCTCCGCTCTTGATGGCAGGTGTGTCTCCTGCCAAAGAGCGGGAGAAGAACTCGGTTGACATTCAGCGGGAGCAGGTTAAAGCGTTGCTTCTGCACTTTGGAATCTCTTGATGACTTTCTGCTGGCACTGAGGAATGCTTCAGGGCATTAATAATGGTGAATTACCAGAAATGATGATAAAATACAGCCTGTTGCTGCTTCACACTGTGCCACGGTGACGGTACCCTTGGCTGAGAGCACACTGCCTGGTAAGTGCTCTATAAACCTGGGCTTTGAAACCGTCCCAAATTTCCTGGACAGCTACAGTAACTCATGGATTATTCATGACTATTAAGAAGGAAATATACAGGGCCATTCAGATGAATCCTTTTCTTCTTGGTGTGAATTTAGTGCCAAATTCAGGCCTTGAAGGGTGGGATGGGAGTTAGGGGCTAAATATCTCTGGAAACCCCACCCCAAAATCTGGGGTTAGCTGCAGAACAGGTACAGCCCAAGCAGGGGCTGGGCACGCTGCCCCCAGCCATCAGCAAGCCCCAGGCCACCCCGCTGAGTTACTCGTGGGAAGGATTTAGCTCAGCAGGCATCAACCCTGCCCTGCTGGGACCATCAGGCCCTGGCCCATTCCGTCCTTGGCCTCTCTGCTGAGGCTGGTGGCCAAGCCACCCAGGTAGCGCCAAAGTCAGCAGAGGTTTTGCACTGCGCACTGGATTGAGAATGGCCAACTCGCTTCACGCAGGCCAGTGAGCAGCCATCAGATGGGACGAGCACTGGGCCACTAACGACCTGGCTGGATCTGAACTGATGACCTACTGTCGAGGCAAAAGGCTCCCTCTACGCATCCCCACCCACCTGAGCCATCCCAGAGCCCCGAGCTCACATTGAAAGGCGCGATGAAAAGGAAGGACATTGAGAATCAAGGTGGAACATCCATGCCTGGGGGCTCCAGTCCGTATGCCATATAAAGCCCGAGGCTGCTTAGAGCTCTGTGCTTTACAACAAACCCTGGGTCTATTCTTTCCCTCTCAACAAACCCATACAACTCCAGGGAGAGGAGAGCTGGGTCTCCAGGTTGTGCCTTCTCTTACATTACCTCCTGCTGTCCTAAACCCCAGAGGGCTCTTTCCTATGTCCAAACCCCATCTCCGGACACCCCTCCACCCTTTTCCGCACCCTCCCTCCTCCTCAGAGTTGGCCTGGGCTCATTTGTCTCCTCTGCTCTCTGGGACAGGGATCGCATCTCATGGATGCCTGCAAAGGGCTGACAGATACGCAGCACTCTGGCAAAGCACAGGAGGGGTGTCCGAGGGGTGGGTCGCATCCTGTTTGCTTTTTTGACTGCTGCTGCACACTGCATTGATGTCTTTAGAGAACTATCCACGATGACTCCAAGATCTCTTTTCTGATTACTTGTAGCTAAATTAGCCCCCATCATATTGTGTGGATTCCAGTTCCCTGGAATTCCAGTTCCTTCCAAAGCCATGGTGTCCTTGGGTTGCATGGAAATAGATGTTCTAAACACACTTAAGTGTATAGTCTTCTGTGGTCAACTGAAGAAACATGCACATAAATCCCTAGTGTGTGATGCACGCTCAATGTAAATCTTCTGAAGGGGAAAAAGAAAATAGATTATTAGTGCACAGCAATATTTTTAGGAATGTATTTTATAATCAGGAGTGAGTGACCTAAATGCAAGTTAGTCTCTCTCTCTCTCTCTCTCTCTCTTCACTTTAACATCAAATGGTAAAGCAAAGCAATCAATTGCTTTAGATATGATTTGGAATTGTAATGGTTTTACATTTAAATAATTATCCACTCTCTAACTGTTAGCTGTGCTGAGTCTGGTGAAAATTTTGCATCTTATTTATGAATATGGTTTCCTGTAGTCATTCAATGTATGTCTTTGCCCGCTCATTAAATGCATTTTCAGCACATACTTCAAATGGCATATTTTTTTCAATAAGTCTGCCCAAAAGTGCATATTAATAACTGTTTGCTATCAGCTTTTGATTACGGTCCTTTTTATCTTTATATTTCAATATCATTACAAATCCTAGTGTTATTCAAATTACATCAATTATTCAATTTCTTCTGCTCCAAAAGTGAAGTCAGGCTTCACAATGCCAGAGAAGTAATGATCTAGCCCTTTCTGAAAGGATTTAAAATTCATATGGGATCCATTTGAGTTCCATTAACCTGTACTTTTAGCTTCTGATAAAACCAATGAAACGATTCAAAAACACTTTCAATTTCATTTCAGGAGACAATCTGTAGTGAAAATTATTTGAGTAAACTTTCTGTTTACTTCGATGGTGCTATGTCATCGCGGCTGGCTGTGGTTTGTGTCTTGCTATTCTAAAAATGGAGGGTCACGTGCGCGGGGATAAAAGTCTTTCCTCCAGTCCCGGTGGCAGTCCCAGATGTGGAGCTTTTGCTCTGTGGATCTCCCATCAGGCGGGAAGGAATTGCAGTCCACCAGAAAGGACAACGGATTCCCCTTTACAGCTCTTCTCTCTAAATGCAGGTGGAGCACAGACACGGGGGAAGGAGAGGTTCTGGTTGCTGGGGTTTTCCATTTGTTTCAGAATAAATTCAAGTTTAATGGGAAATTTTCCTCTGACAGAAAACCTTTCTAGCTGGTTCGTATGCCTGACTACAGCTCATATCCACTCTAGGACACTTCTCCAGAGGAATCTTAACCTGCATCATTGCAGGCATCTGAGAGTATGGTTACACTTACAAGATTATAGCGCTATTGGTTATAGCGGTCCCCTTATACAGTAATATGTATAGCGCTATTGTATGTCCACACTCAGCAGGTATCCCAGTATTCAGCTGGGTGCAACGTGCTTTTTAAACGAGAGGGGTGAGGGGGGACGCGTTGTGTGTATGTTGGGGGGAGAGAGACAGTGGTTTTTCCGTTCTTCTGAAAGCCTGTCAGTGAGCCTCTGTTCACAGAAGGCTTTGTTTTCACACAGGCTCCCTCCTTAAACATTTGCATTGCTTATCTGCGGAGTTAAGAGAGAAACTCTAAAGAGGTACTTCCGCATTCCTCCAGCCGAGTTCAAAACAAAGGGAAGAGACGTCAATTGCCTTAAATGGCTCTAGGCATCTCCAGAGATCACTTGTAGCGCAGTGGGTGTCCACATTCTCACTGTAGCACTACAGCAGCTGCGCTACAGCCCTTATTCTCCATGCGGCGGTGGCTTACGAGGAGTGCTATAACTCCGCGGTTATAGCGCTCTACGTGCCTTGCCAGTGTGGACGGGGAGGAGGTTATAGCGCTCGTGGGGGCTTTATAGCACTATAAAGTGCCAGTATAACCAAGCCCTGAGTAGGCAGACCACAGCTACTCATTTGATTTGCACGCCCAGAGGTAGAGTTTTGCCCGTACAAAAGTGTGGGTGGAATTTTGGTGAAACTGTGGCCCATATACATCTCATAACCCACCCCTTATCCGTCTGGGTTCGTTGAGACACTTCCTGATAGGACTCACTTACTCCGCACAAATGCAGTGCCATTCTGGTTCATGCTAACCATCGTCATGCAGCCAGCCAGTGTTAACTTTAGCAAACTGGTGAACTGGGGCAACCTGGCTACCAGCTCCGCCATCCCGCAGGCTGATGAAGGGCAGGACAAGGAGCAGAGGCAGGGGTCTCTGCCAGCCCACCATTTCCCTAGACTGGTGCAAGCATTTTTCTTCTGCCCCAGGCTCCTTGTAGTTCCACCATGTGTCCCTTCCATTTCAGGGCTGGTTGATATATTAGAAGTAGATGGGGCCAAATTTAGCCCTGGTAGAAGCAGGAGCAAGTGAATTTGACCCGTGAATATTACGAAGACGCTATCCCTTTAATGGGCAAGGACTCATCTAACCAGTGCTGCTTCCATGTCCCCAGCACTTCCTTTACCTGCTATTACGGCAGCAGGTAAGTCTGTCAGGTGAGGCAGGACCAGCACTGTTGGTTCTCTACAATGACAAAGGAAGCGGACGCACTCAGGTCAGGGCACTAAGTCAGCAGTGCGTAGCCGGGCTCCAAAGCCAGGACTGGTGACCTCCCTGGGACGAGTCCTTGCCATACGGCTGTTGGGTAGGTACAGCGCCTTCCAGCCAAAGAGCCCGTGTCGCTTTACAAGCCGTGCGCTCAGCAACCCTTCCGGCACGCCCTGACAGATGCCGCGTTTATCACCCCAGCTGGACACATAGGCACATGGCGGCATAGAAGAGGCCCAGGACTTTTCTGGGGTCATCCAGCCAGTGATGTATCCAACCAGGCCAACACCCAGGGCCATCGGTTACAATGCGGGAACATCCAGTCATCAGAGGCCGTGTGACTCAGTCTGGTGCTGCCTGTGGACTGTGTCTCGTGCAGTCCTGCTCAGGAATGAGTTCTCCCTGTCTCTGGATACAGTGCCCACCCCCGTGGTAGCCGACAGGGGAGGGGAAGAAGGGTGTTTTTCTCTTGCCCTTACAAGGAGCATCTGGAGGAGCAATGGAGAGCGTTACTCCGTCTCTAGCAGAGTCAGGAATAGAACCCAGCAGTTCTCCTGCTTCCCCATTCCTCTCCTCACTGCTAACACCACCTCAAACCCTAGGAAGGCCTGAGAAAGCCAGGACGCCATCGGAGAGCTTCTGACTGGAAAAGCCCAGGCTGCCGAACCCGAGTGCTGCCTGCTGAGGATGCGAACAGGACAACAGACAATGCAGCAGGTGGACATTAAAGACGGCCTGGCTTTCAAAGCTTTGTTTTACTTGGCCGAGCGTTTTTGCTTGCTCTGTTTGTCACAGTCCCTTGGAGCTGCATTGATTCTTGGGGCTGGATAAGGCACCTTCAAGGCTCCTTGTCTCCTGGCAGCTGCTCCAGGCCCTGAAAGGCGACAAGCCAACAAAAAGGCGACACAAATGCCTTCGAAATCCAATGCAGTCAAGGCCCAGCGAGTTCAATGCTTCTTTGAAGAACTGGGGCAGGATCCCAGCACAGTTGCCTGCGTAAACGCCGGGTGTCTCTCTCCAGATGCACCCCCGCTTCTCCCTCCCTCTCTTTCATGTGTGTCCATTCTTTCCTGACTAGTTTACTGCCAGTGACACTCAGATAAATAGCCCCTGTCATCGGCCCCCAGTCCTGCAAAGAGAAGGTGTCACTGTGATTTATGACACTATCTGTGGAAGGCTGCTCCCGCACTCTGTGGACAGGCAAGCGTTGCCACTACACACATGGGTTCAGCCAAACAAACACCCCACCCGGCGCTGACCCGACGGCAAACCTACCCTCCAGAGAATGCACAATGGGAACAGTCTGTCGCACCGGAGGATGCTGGGCCCTGCACTAATGTAAAGAGAATCTGCCGCAGTGGGGTAAGGCAGCTCTGTGGGTTAGCTGTGGGGTCATGGTGTGAGGATGGAGAAGGGACGAGATACACCGCTGGGGAAATGCACCTTTTCCCCTCTGGTTATTTAGGCCCGAATTGTTGGCAAATAGGCAACGAACTAGTAAGTGGTGGCGAGACTGCGAACCTTATCTCTCTGCAATGGTTGCTAACTGGACACGGAGAAGCAATGGATGTTCCCAGATACAAAAAAGAATTCCCCACCTCCTCCCTCCTCCCTGGATTGGCGGCTGCACAGGACTCAGGAGTGAGCAGAAGCAGAGCGGTGGATTAGCCAGAGGACTGGTGACTGGGCGGGTTGGGAAAGAAACCCTTTATCTAGACGGCTTTTCTCCAACACATGCTTATAGCTGAAGGGCGTCATCAGAAAAGAGCTAACGCCAGCCTCCTCGCAAGCCCTTATCTCTATGGAGCCAGTGCACCACATTCCAGCCGCTGGCAGACTCGGGACTGAGCTGGATAGAGCATTGATCTGAACCAGGGTGGAGGTTCCCACTTCGTCTTGGGGGGAAATCAAATAAATACAAATCAGTGTGGTTGTGCCAATCGAGTGGGATAGTCAGAGAGGTTGGTGTTACGGGATGGCACACTTGCCCTTACCCAATTGCAGGGTCAGGTACAGCGCTGATTAACAGAGCCCGAACCACTGCTGGCTGATGGCTCTTTCGTGGTCTTCAATCCACTGCCCGGTGGACACGCTCACAGGAAAAGCCACCACAGCAGGCACTGGCTGGCAGTCTTAGTGAAGAGGCCAAGGCCTGGCCTCATGGCACCAGAAATACCCTCTTGCCCTGAAGCCCGGTGGCTGGTAAAGAGTGGGGGTACAGTGCTGCTGCTGGATCTGACCCGTGGCTAATGGGGTTTCAGTCAATGCAGCACCTCTTCCCCAGTGCTGAGAGTCACCCAGTTTCAAATAGCCCCGAAACCCGCCCCAGCTCTGAGCTGCTGGCCCCTCGTGAGGAAGATCCGACGATCAGTGAAGATGGGGAGAGTTTTGAACATGACGTTGGCGAATGTGGTCTCTCAAAGTAGCTGACGCACAACAAATATACAGCTGTTGATTCACTCATTTAAAGTGAAGCAGATCATCCTTTTAAAATGCACATTATGCACCCTAACGATTCCGTGGTCTAATGGAAGAGTGCTCAAGATGCAAATCCCGCCGAGATGACAGCGCTGGCTGCTGAGATGAAGGCAAGGACGTGGGAGGCCAGGCTAGGGCTTCATGGTAGCTGCTGCGTGCCGCTAATACAGGCCGCTCTTTGGGGAGCTCATTGGGTTCTTTTCTTTGTCACTCCGGCACAAAGCCTCACATTTTATTTATTTATTTATTTATTTTTGGCCAAAGCCAGGGGCAGTTTCCGCCTGAGATTTGCAATATTAGTTCTTTCCCACTGGGAGAACATTCTGTATCAAATGAAAGAGAAAAGGCCTTACTCAGGACTGTCAACGGGAGACCCTGGGCTACTTAGAAATTGCTTTGGTTAAATGAAATTGAAATAAAGTCAGAGACGTGTTTGACATGCAAAGCCAAGCCCTGAGAGTGACGGACCCACTCTCTGCATTGGGCTCCCGCAGACAAGTGGCTTTTGGCTTTCATCGAACAAATCAAATGCCTTATTAATAGCTGCCGGTTATGGTCCCGGGTTGGGAACGGTACAAAAGAGCAGAGGAGTTTTGTGTGTTTAACTTGAAGAGAGCGCGTCAAGATAAAAACTCCCAGACAAAGTCTGCTCGGGGTCCCTCGCCTCCCGGAGTGTCAGCTCTGACAGAGTGGGTGCTTTTATTCACTTACGCTCAGGAGGGGAAATTCATCCGCATGCAGCACAAAGGCCCAGGCACCATTTAATTCTCACGTCAGTCCATTGCCTAGATCCTGCACCAAACGCCACTCAGCTAGTGCCAGGAATGGAGACCTCTTCCCACACAGGCTCCAGTGGAACTACTCCAGCTTTACGCCAGCAAGACACGACAGAATCTGACGTGTAGATACTAATCCCAGGCCTGGAAACCTTAGAAGCCTGCTGGGGCATGTGTTGGTGGGTAGCAAATGTGAGACACTAGTTCAAGTTGACATAAGAACGGCTAAAAGAAATGAATAATAATAATGACATCTTTGTGCAGTTTGGCTTTCTTCAGAATCTGGGAGAATAAGATTTATTTTGTTCCTTTTATCTGAATTATTTCAGCATAGCACAAGTATGATTAACACATCAAAAGGCTGTTTTGCTTTGCTTAACAATATTATATGCTTAACTGCTTCATTAATTGAATCATTGCAGTGTTTGTTTGTTAAGGTTGGTTTCATTGTAACAAGTTTATTTTATTTTGACTTGTTTTCTGTAGGTTTTTTTTTAATTTCTGCCTGTGCACGTCGTGACTTAGTCTCTAGGGTTTGGTGAGGAGTCTTCCCAGGTTCACAGGGTCCTGACACTTCAAGAAGGGCTCCTGTCTTTTGGGCTTTAAAATGGCCGAGTTCAAAACCCTGGCGCAGATTCACTTGTGCATGGGAATCGGGGCCTGGCGTGGGTTGGGAAGAGACGGCGTTGCTAATTTAAGGCTTATCATCAACATTCAGTAGATCTGTGAGTGAGTCTAGAGCTCCTGAGAATGAGGCTAGCTGTAACTAGCTGAGCTGGGTTTATAGCAAAGCTGGTAGCTATCTTGTGAAGTGTTTACTTGGCTCCCTTCTGCATGGAGGGGAACTTCAGCGTGTGAGTTAATTGAAGCCCCCAGATCTGTGCCGAAGGATGAAACATTTAAACAAGCAGGCTGGTGCTAATGCTTAGGCCAGTAACAAAGGGACCTTTTATCACAGGCTGGGTTTCTGAACCCACGGGACCGAGAGGACAGACCCAGCCCGGTCAGCACGTTAACCTCTTCAGCCATCTGAATCAAAGGCCCTGATAGAGGGTTGGCACCTGTGACCCCCCCGCCTGGAGCACAGCTCAAGGAGCAAGACAAACCTGAGAAACATCAGCTTGGCTGAGGAGCCAAACGCTCAGGCAGTGCTTTGCCAAATGGTTGCCAAGCTTCTGGGGTCAGCAAGAGCCCACAGGAAATCCCACAAGGACGGGTTGCGTGTTACACCAGGGCCTAGAGCATGCAGGGCACATTCCATCTCCTCTGTAAGGAAAAGGGACAGGCCTGCCCCATCCTACCCCAGATAGCAAGGAGCCCATCTCAGCCATGGTGACATTCACTTGGAATAGTCAATGAGACCTGGGCAAACCCCGAGAAGGCAAAAGGCTAAACCAGAGTCCGGCGCAGGCTTTGTGAGTGGGCCGGGAGCCGGAGTCTGCAGGAGGCCCGTGTCTCGCCCGAGCTTGGCTTTTCAAAATCCGTTTGGCACATTCAGTCGGTGTGTGTGGGTAACGGACTGTGCTCGTCCCGCCGAAGAGCTCCGCAGCAGGAATGATGGATGAACCGCTCTGATGTGATATGAATGCTTTAGGCTGCAGTCCTGATAAAGTCGTCCCAGCAAAACTGCACTGGAGAGCAATGGGCACATGCCACAGCTGAAAGCAAAATACATTTGGAGAAAATACAATTCTCCAGTGTCCTCATTAAGTCAGGGCCACATTAAGGGAGTGGTAATGATGGAGCTGGGGGGAGGGGTTGTGTGTGCATGAGCTACCTGCTCCCGATGTTTGTGTACAAACCAAAGGTCACTTCCCAAGTGGCGTTAATGGGCAGTTCTCTCCGGCTGCTGACTGCTGAAGGTGGAATCCAACGGCTCTGTTCACGAGCATTTTAGCACCGAGAAAGACGCCAGCGTCTCACGAGTGCCCGTGGCCCCAGCCTCCTGCTGAGGGCAGGCTGCCCACCTCGCTGACATCTTTGAGGGGAGCTGGGGCATGTCATGGGTCATCCAGTGCCCCACGTGAACCCCTTGTGTCAGGGGGCAGGAATTCCCGACCTGACACTCTAATGCAAAATGCATTAGCACTAACAGCAGGAGCCCCGGCCCCGCCACCAGCACCAAGGGGTTAATTAGATAGCACATGTCAGGCCACATGGCGACTGGTAGGAACACATTAGTCCACTGGGATATGACAAGGACATGACAACCCATTAGAGGCTGCTCATATTACAGGTCCTGGAATGGAAATGAGCAGGGAGGCACTTTCCTGAGCACCGTGCTGAGTGGAAAGAGCGCTAGGGAAACCAGCTTTGCAAGGGCAGCTGGGGAAACCACGGCAAGGCCACGTCTTCTGTGTCACCAGTCAGGAGGGGCCTGGGGCTGGGCAGAGCCGGTGGGGAAATGCTTTAATGTTTTTGCATGAAAAGTCAATGTCGTTCCCAGTTTGCAGGGTTGGAAATGACCCGTTTGGGGGAAATTCGTCACCGTCCCGATTTGAACTGGTTTCTCGACTCTTTCCTTTCAAGTAGCAATGGAAAGGGACCTCCGCAGGGCCTTCACTCTTTTTTTAAAAAGTCACATTTCTGCATTATTTTAAAAAGAAAAAGGCCACTGGAGGCTTTTCGTTCACCCGGCTCTGCTGTGCGTGATCCCTTCGAAGTCCATGAGCGAGGAAATGCACCAACCTCTCTCAAGGTGGCTCGCCCTACCTTGTAGACTTAGACCTCAGTCCTTCAGTGGGCAGCCCATGGCTGGTATCATCCCTTTCCCACTCCACTCCAGAGCTTTGTCCAGCCAGTTCTTATACCCTCTGCTGGCTGGTTTTCTTCCTACAAACCATGTCCCATTACCCTCTTAGCATGTAAGACCCAGCCTCTTGCCCTTCCTGACACGCATTGCTGCCACTCCAGCCAATAGGAGGAGAGCAGCTGGACAGTTTAAGGATGTTAGAGCGACAAGGTGGGTGCATATAACTGCATACAGTGGTTTAAGGACGCGTCATTCCTTTGCACGACCTTCGCCATGTTTCCTGACCACAGGGGCACCGCGTGTGACAGCAGTGAGGGGAGATGAAGCCATCGCACTGTTATCCCTGCTCTGAGTAAAACAGAAGGATTTAGAACCATGACACCGTGTGGCTCTGTACAGATCCCCGGACCCTCAGCCCCGCTCTGCGCACAAAGCGAGGCTAGAAAACCTCGCTGCTTGCTGCTCCCACACCGGTCACCCACTGTCGCTGACCCCAGAGCCTCTTGGGAGAGAGATGAAAGATACCGGTGCGTGCGCGTCGCTTCGCAGGGGGATTTGTCTCATGACCCTGGGTCCTAAACATACATCAGGCTGTGCCACCAAATCAGTTTGACAAACAGCCCAAGCTCCCGTTTCTTTTTCATTCCAGGCTTTGGCAAATCCTCCAGAGAGGGCTGCGAAGGTCATTGCTGCTCAGCCTGGCCTCTCGCTGCTGCTCTGTGTGACACAGCTATTGTGTCCTCTCCAGGGTGATATGCTCCTTCCACAACAGCCAAAACTGCACAAGCAGTTGGAAAGGTCACCAGTTCCGGCTGCCTCCTCCCAGTTGCCGGTGGATAGAAATAGCTCACCAGAAGTCAGCTCTTTGGTTACAGCCTAAGCCATGGAGGGTGGGGTGGGGCCGGCAGGACAATGGGACCCTCTTGGGTCAGAGTCTCATGGGCAAGGAGGGGGAAAGTCACTCCCAGCAAGGCTGAGGCTCCATTTAAGTCCCACCTAAGCCCTACTCTGGGACTTAAGCGATGCCCGTCCAGGACTTCTGCCAAGGGGCATCCCCCCAAGGACCCCAATGGAACCAAGTGAAGCAGGGTAGTGGTTGCCTGACACCTCAACGGGCTGCAGGCCATTACCCCGACACGTTCTTAGGGAGACAATGTCTCAGCAGGGACAAAGGGATGGGGAATCTTGACGCTGTCTGTAGGGGATGCAGGACCAGCCCCCACTACTTCACCTAGAAAGAACGAAACCAGCACTACAGATTGAAACTCACTAAATATTTGACCATTGGGCAGTACCTAAGATTGGAACCAAGGTCATGCAACTGTGACTAATGAGAGACGTTTCAGTCTGTAGTGGGGTGGCTGCTTATTGCCTCTCAAACACCTCCTCGTGGACAGAGGTCGCCCTATGGCAGTGGTTCTCAACCAGGGATACATGTACTCCTGGGGGTGCGCAGGGATCTTCTGGGGGGTACATCAACTCATCTAAATATTTGCCTAGTTTTACAACAGGCTACATAAAACGCCCTAGCCAAGTCAGTACAAACTAAAATTTCATGCAGACACTACGCTATACACGGAAATGGAAGTACAATATGTATATTCCCATTGAGTGTGTTTATAATTCTATTGCAAAAATGAGAAAGTCGGCAATTTTTCAGTATAGTTTGCTGTGACACTTTTCGATTTTTATGTCTGATTTTGCAAGCAAGTCGCTTTTAAGTGATGTGAAACCTGGGGATACACGAGACAAACCAAACTCCTGAAAGGGGGACAGTCATCTGCCCTCGGCATCCTGCCTCTGTGACCGTCCCCTCTCGTCAAGGTGTCAGAGTTCACAAAAAACTTCAGCCAATTCCCAGGAAGGAGTCCATGTATTGAGCCCTCTGGTGCGCGCTGGTTCTTCAGGCCCAAACCCAGTTCAAATCCTCTCCCAGAGGTCAAGACAAAGTCCTTCAAAACAAAACACAAGCTCGAAGGCAGCCTTGGCCCCAGTTGCAGGTGGGAACGTTTGTGGGAGCACGTGTTTGTTTACAAAAGCGTAGCTGATGGTAGTGTGATCATACTCCAAGAATACCACAAGGGTTCAGTGGCCATCTTGAAGGTTCAGGAGTTACCCAGTCATGGAGCGGGACCGATACCATAACACTGAGGTGACTAATCACTCAGGGTGAATACTGGGTTACAACAATTCTAACCAACAATGGAGAAGGCACCCATTGACTGAGACACATTCCATTAAACCATCCGCTGTATCTTTTCAGATGATAACCATGTTCATAACAATGAGAGATAATTCACAAACAGCCGCAGGAGCGCTGGTGAAGGAATTGTTTGCTCTGAATAACTTATAGACTCTTTTGCTCTGGCAGGGAAACCAAGAAAACTCTATCTCAAGGAGCTAATTTATCTCAAAATTGCCTAGGGAGATTGTTATTATCTGGGCTAACAGCAGTCAGCTACAGCCTTTGTCCCTCTTCCTGAATCTTACATACACTTAAAAGAAAGATCTTTTGCAGGTCACCTTTAAAGGTGCATCCTGGGTGGATATTAAGGAAATGGCCACTAAGCATGTAATGGACGGCTAGATACATCTATAGATAATCACACATGGGACAGGCATTTGTCTATCAAATCTCTCTCTCCAGCATCCTCTATGATTATTTTGTGGATGATGTAACGGTCAGCTCAGTGCAGTTCAGAGGTGTCTGATCTCCTGTTTATCATTAGGAGTGTCTCTGTGAGGCTGTGCACTTCCTCTGTGGAGTCATTTGCCTGCTACCTGGGCATGGCAGCTGACACGGAGTCCAATTAAATCTGACTACATTTTGTATCCACCCCCATGATCTGTCCCTCCCTCCCTTCTGATTCCCATTCACCCTAATGGGTTACGCCACGCATCCAGCTGAGACATTTGGGTTTCGCTCTGTCCCAGGCCTTTTCTGACCTGGAGCGGGAGGCAGAAACAGGCACTGGATTGGAAAACACAGCAGAACGGATGCTGGAGTTCTAACAATGAAACGGGGCCTTTGAGGAGACAGAGCCAGAATTCCGGTCTCACTTAAAGCAATTTGATTCCATCGATTGCAGCGAACTGGCTCCAGATTTACCCGTGTGAGCGAGACAAAGGCCATGCACTCTCTTTCTCTTTTAGAGCAATGAGATCAAGCCGATGAAACTAGCACTCTGCAGTCGTTGCACAGGCACGATTCCCATTGATGCAAGTTGGCTGCAACAGCATTGTAGTGAGAGTTTTGCCTTGGCAGGGCAGGCGGGTGAGGGGCACACTGACTTGGCGCTGCTGATGTTCCTTACAGGGTAGCAGAACTTGGAGGCCCCAGCTGAGATGCCCACTAGATGAGATGCTGCACAGACACAATTGAGAGCTCACAGACAGGACGAAGAGAGAGGAATGATTAGTCACCCCCTCGCTACAGGACCAAGGCACAGAGACACTGTGGCTTGCCCAGGTTCCTGGCTCGGGAGGAGCAGGGGAGGCACGGAGCTGGATTTCAGGAGAGCGAAGCCACCTGCATGTGCTGCTGAGCGTCAGTGTGGAGGGAGAGACAACACGTCAGAGTAAATTTGTTGTGGAAAATCAGAGGCTGCAGCCTGTCCATCACGGGCCGGAACAGCAGGAACGGGGCCTGCTGAGAATTGCACAAATTAGAGCTGGTGTGAAGTGCTATCCCAGGGGCTGGTAATTGCTGCAGATACTCCCAGCTTAATTAGCTACCCTGTCAGAGGAACAACATCACTTTCACATCAAAGCCCAGCGCTCTTCAGAGGCCACGGAGGGAGGGGCCGCCAGACTCCCAGCTACTCTGAGCAGCACCTCAGAACCTCGCAGGCCTTGGAAAGCCCCTTGGCTAGTGAGCTTGGGCTCCTCACACAGGCTCTAGGCAGAGACGTCTCCAAAGGGGCCATCCATGCTTTGCCCGTTGGCAGGCTGTGGCAGAAAGGCTGCGAAGGGAGCCAGCTACTAACTGCTTGGTGCCTGAGAAGCAGGCCTGAAGGAGGCATGAAGGTCAGACTGGATGACCACCCAGCCCGGGAGCGCAGGCAGCGGGAGGGGCTCTGAGGTAGTGTGGTGCTCTGGGGTGGTGTCTAGGGAGACGGGCATACTGGATGGCACCATGGTAAATAACACTGTGTGCCATGTTAACGTGGCGTTTGCCCAATGAGGGAATCTCAGGGCTTCCAGTGCAAAGGGGACATAGAGAATCAGATGTATGCATGTAACATAGGGGGCTGGACAGGCCATGCTGTTCCCCAAGCCAAGAGCCCAAGAGAACAGATTGAGTCAAGGGAATTGATTGAAGGGATTAACCAAGAGCATTTTGTCAAAATCTCCAATCCACGCTTTGGGCAGAATTAAATGTAGCTCCTTGCAGCATTATAACTGGATCAAGTCTCCCCGTCTCTCTGATCCACCCTCATGTCCTCTCTCCTGTTCCAGCAACACACGGGCTTGTGACTCACCAGGAGCCAAAACATGCATCTCACAAACAACTTGGGGAGGGGAATGTTTCATGCCGTTCTCTGGACGAAACCAAGCCGTGCCCCTGGCTTTCTCCTAAACAATTGCAGCAAACAGAACTCCCCACACTATGTTGGCCCCGTAACACCGTACCGGGTAGAATGACAATAGCCCCTCATAACCACTGACTGACCCCAGGCATCTGCCTTTCAACGACAACACCCCACTTCATACACAGCCTCAGGGCCAAAGTCCCCGCAGTGCCAGACCCCAAAAGTCTGGATTCAGACCAGATTTTTTTTACATGGTATTTGCACTAATTGTAGGAACTACAGGGCATTCATATCAATAGTCCAGTCCTGTCATCTTGGTTTAAGCAGTCAGTAGGTCTTGTACGGAGGTGATCTGCAAAGCTCAGGAGAACAGACACTGTTATGAAATTCCCCATTCTACATGGCTCAGAAAACAGTCTTCCATAGGATATTTTACAAACTGGAGAGAGTCCAGTGGAAGGTGATGAAAATGATTAGGGGGCTGGAGCACATGACTTATGAGGAGACAGATGACTAGGATGACCAGAAAGCAGATGTGAAAAATCGGGATGGGGTTGGGGGTTAATAGGAGCCTATATAAGAAAAAGACCCCAAAATCAAGACATTCCCTATAAAATCGGGACATCTGGTCACCCTAGAGATGACACAAAGAACAAGGAACAATAGTCTCAAGTTGCAGTGGGGGAGGTCTAGGCTGGATATTAGGAAAAACTTTTTCACTAGGAGGTTGGTGAAGCACTGGAATGGGTTACCTAGGGAGGTGGTGGAATCTCCAAACTTTAGAGATTTTTAAGGCCCAGTTTGACAAAATCCTGGCTGGGATGATTTAGTTGGGGACTGGTCCTGCTTTGGGCAGGGGGTTGGATTAGATGACCTCCTGAGGTCTCCTCCAGCCCTAATCTTCTACGATTCTATGATTTTACTATTTCCATAGCTGGAAACAGAAAATGCAGATGTGCCTGCACATCAAAATGTGAATAAATAAATAGTACCAGGTACCTTAAAGCCATTTCATCTGAGGAGCTCAGTGTGGCTTAGGAATCAAGTTTCACAGTCCCCTGTCAGGCAGGTCAGGGTCATATGGGACAGGGCTGTCCTTACTCACTACTGAAATGCAGCTTCTGCTGGAGTAGACTCCAGAAGCTAACAGCGCCCAACAGCACTAGCCCTGAGGTAAGAGGTGAGGAAAAGTTCATCTTGAAACTGTAAGGGGAATTTAAGACAGCGAAATGCAATTACCCAAATTGGTATTTAGCCATGGCCCCAGGACCACCCATTTGCCCTTGCGCAAAGCACCTGCCAGATGTAATTAGCATGAACAACTAGGAGCTCAGCTTTATGCCTTGGCCAGAAGGTATAAGGAACAAAGGCTACATTTGTATGTGACTGAGATTTCACCAACTTCTGGAGTTGATTCTTACATGATCCAAAACCCATCCCGCCACCCCATAAAGGAGACATTATCTGCAACGTAGGGATAAACATTTGGGAGTGAAAGGAAAATGGGAACAATATCACTTGCATCTAAATATGTCATTAAGCAAAGGGCACCTGCATCCCTGGAGCTGGTCAATGAAACAGGTCGTTTCCGCTTAAGTAGAGATTTGTCGGGACAACTCAAAAAAGCAGGTGGCCCTAAAGTCCTTTTGGGTTGTTCATCACGAGACTACTTTAAATCTTGGCCTAGTAAGCCACTGTACGTTTGCCAGTGATTTCCCTCACCTCTGTGTTTTGCAGCTGCCTGTGATGGACTGAGATAGACTAAAGCTACCTTGTAGCTGCACACCTGGTAGGCGTCTGAAGTGGGCAGCAATTTCTGAGGCACCTGTAAGCAGCTCTCTCGTCTCCAAGGCAATCCCTGCTCACTGCAGCCTTTGACACATTAACGAAAGTTGACAAAAGCTTTTCTTCCTGTGATAACACTCTGGCTAAATTATTTAGCAGGTCAGACATTATTGATCTTCAGACACATTGAGCTACCAAATCCACCGCTCTGCCTTGAGCTGAGATGCTCAGGACAAAATGACAGGAGCAGGCAGGGCATCTTCCTCCCTGGGACAAAGCCAATATTGGGGGCTCGCTTCTTTATGCACATCAGTTCAGTCTGTCTGGGTCTAAGCTGAAGGTTGGTGATTCGCTTTAGGCCTTTCCAGGGGAACTCAGTTCTGCCATGAAGCCCTTAAGTAGTAATCATTTCCCTCTATCTCCCTCTAATCTATCTCTGTGCTTGCTGAGTGTGTGTGTGTGTGTGTGTGTGTGTGTGTGTGTGTGTGTATGTGTGTGTGTGCTTAGCACAGACAGAGACAGAGCGAGTTGCTTGCTGAGTGTGTGTGTGTGTGTGCTTAGCACAGACAGAGACAGAGCGAGTTTCCCATACGCCGTCTTGGCAAAACACTTCTTCAGTCCAGAGCTGGCAATAACTCTTCAAGGAGTGAGAAAGAAATTCAGCCTCCATCCCCATTCAATCAGTGGCCTCTCTAATGAGGCTGCCAATTAGAAGCTGGAGTTTTTGGTTGTATTTTATGCAGACACTTGTCGACTGGGAGCCAGAGTGAAATGCGCCACATTATTTCACATGCGTATGGTCCAGGGTGCTCTGGATTCTAACTGCAGGTCTGGGGGGCCCTGGTCACAGGTCCCACTCTGGTGTCTGGTTTAGTCAGGTCAGTATCCTCCCCATTCATCTGCATTTTGTCAAATACAATAATGTTCTTACGGAACCCGAGACAGACCAGGATCAAATCATCTCAGGATGTGTTGGCAGGCGGGAAACCCAGGAGACCTGTGTTAGCTCCTGTCGGGCTGGTGGTTTTGTTCCCAGCTCTTTATGAAGAGGCTCTGGAAGGTATTCATTTGTTCCCCCCACTCTGTGCAATTCCCCGTCCTCACGGGCGGAGAGGCTGATGGGACGGTCCGTTTTGTTTAAGAGACGAAAACTGCTTTTTATCAACCGACTCCAACGCCCGCCATGGTTTGCGAATGGCTTTGCGTTAGTGGATGTGCCCTTTGGAATATGGCACAGCAAAATGGCCGGGTTTGAT
The DNA here is from genome assembly GCA_007922305.1 of Dermatemys mawii. Taxonomy (NCBI): domain Eukaryota; kingdom Metazoa; phylum Chordata; order Testudines; family Dermatemydidae; genus Dermatemys; species Dermatemys mawii. Next base: position 19,694,944 of record ML677361.1, on the reverse strand, counting down.
TGGATCCAACAAGCTAAGCAGGCCTGGGAAGCTGGATGGTTCAGGTGCTCTGGGATGGGATAGGGATAGGGATAGGGAGTCTCCCCTCTCTCGGTCTCTGGCTCAACCAGGCCATCAGCCCGCTATTATTATTAGTGGCACTATTGTCTGTGTTACTGTAACACAGAGTGAAAGACCATCCCAGCTTCAAAAGGATGACAACGTAGAGAGACGAATCAGGCAAGAGGCAGACGGACAGGAGTGCTACTCGCCCCATGGTCGAGATGGGGCCCTGAGCAGTTAAGTGACTGGCCCAAGGTCACATGGGGGACGTGTGCTGGAGTGGGAAATCAAGCCCAGGTCTCCTGATCCCCGTACACTGCTTAGCAAATGGTCCCTCCGCACCATAAAGCTGCTGTTGATGGCTGTGCTGTGGGTAATGTGCAGTGAGCTGGGTGACTCAGGCCAGCTTGGAAGGGCAGGTTGGTGTCCTTGTTAACATCCCACCATGGGCCAGTGCTACTGTTCAGTTGTGATGGGAAACGGCTCCACAACCACTGCTTCCTCGGCTCCCAGACAGTCTGGGTGTCCATGGATAGGACTAACATTTCCAGCACAGTCCCGTGGTTTCTCTGGATGAGTATCCTGTCTGGCAGTGACCAGTACTTTGTAGGAAAGCAAAACGAGAACACTGCTGCTCTAACTTGCTGCACTCTTCCTTCCTGACCAGTGCTAGTGGTCAGCTCATGTCCTGGAGCTTGAAGATGGAATTGCTCTTGTCCATTTGATCTTCGCTAGTATATCTGCAGGTGCTACTCTGATTTATATAACTGCAATTCTTTTTTAAATTCCACTAACCAACTTGCAAAAGCAAGTTCCACAGGTTATCTGTAACTTGCATGACAAAGAACTTCCTGGTACTGACTTCATGTGGACTGCCTCTTTAATGTCCTTGAATGTCCCCTTGTCCCTGCACTTCAGGACTGGGTAACCAGGAGCAGCTGACTGGTCTCTCTATACCGTGCTCCCTGAACACACCCTCTCAACACATCCTCTCTCAAGATTCCCTTCGCAAATCTGAATTCGATAGCTGAGGGTGTATCTTAGATGAAAGTGGAGAAAAGCAGGCAGTTGCATTTGATCTTGGATCTTGCTTGGGTGGACGGGACAAGGAATATGAAGAATGAAGACATCGGCTTTCTCAGTGGCTAAGTTATTTCTGGATAGTTTCTTTTACCTCCTGCCAGGAGAAGAAGATAAAGGAACCTTGAAAGAATTCCAAGTGATTACAGCAAGGCAAATTCTTCTGCGTCGGCCTTGTCGGCTCTTGCTTTTGAGCAGAGGCATCAAACTCTGGTCTATAGAAAGACACATAGAAAGCTGGAAATGGGACCAGGCAAATGAGATGCACACAACTGCAGAAGGACAGTGGGGCTCTGACTGCATTTACTGGCCCACAGGAGCGATGTTTCACTACCCTCAGAATTTTGCGGAAAGGATAATTTCGTAGGACAGCAGCCACTGGTAGGATTTTCAAAGGACCTAAGTGACTTAAGAACATACATCCCATTTGACAATCCCACGCTGTATTACTGGGATGCAGGATTCCACGGATAACAGAAGTGGAAAAGGTCAAGTAGGCCATTTAGTCCATAAGAACTATGGAGTTGGCAAACCAGTCAGGATGATACAGAGGAGTGGCCCAAAGCTTTGGCAGACCCTCTCAGGGGAAGAGCTTAGTGAATTTTTTTGTTAGTTTCTTTTTAATGTTCTCACACTTCCACGTGCCCTGGTTTGTGGCTGGAAGCATGAGAAAAGCCTATTTTTAGCCTCAGTTCAAACCAAGAAGTGCTGAAAATCTTAACTCCAGGGAAGTTTCCAGCCCGGCTTCCAGGCATCTGGACCTTTGGACCTGTAAGTCTAGGCTGATGGATATGGACAGTATTAAATCATCAGTACACGCAGCACCATGGGGATTGTTGAGAAAAGCATTTAGGAGACTAGTGAGCAAAGGAGGCTGTGCTCTGCCTGTGTTGGGCCTGTGATATTGCTCTGTGGATAGCTCCTGTGACCAGGGGACACGGCAAAGTCCCTCTTCCCCATTTGCTTTTCTTGACGACAGAAAGTCAGCACCGTAGTTTGATCCGCTTTGAAGCTGTCTGAAGCGTCTCTCCTCAGACCTGCCATTTAGAAACACTCCTTTGAGCTTTTGAGATCTGTGGCAGTCACACTTTCTTGGCAGTACACATTCCCTCACTCATTAATTGATTAATTATTTGAAAATTTCACTTTTAAAACAACGACCCCCTTTCGTTTGGCGGTTCATCCGCGGATGGTGTCCTGCTATCCCCAAGCTCTGGGAAAGGTTCCTAAAATGTGGATTTGGGGTGAATTCTTAGGGCAGGTGGAAGAGGAGAGGAGCCCTGATCTGACTCACAGAATGGGCTTTGGGGCGGGCAGGCCAGCGGGAACATCTCTGGGGCTGCCCCTCACTGGCACAGAGGAACCAGCAGTAGGGATGAGGAAGGAGTTTAGGCCAAGATTTTCAGAAGACACTAAAGAGGTTCTGGGTGCCCGACCTGGAACACCTTAAAGGGGCCTGCCCTGATTTTCAGGGAGTGCTGAGTACTCACCTTCTGAAAATCAGGCCCCACAAGCTGGGCACCCAAAATCACTTGTCACTCTTGAAAAACTTGGCCTTCAACTCCAGGCCCATTCCTGTTTGGCCTCTCTTACATCAATGCTAATTGCAGGGGTGCCCTTCACAGAGATAGCAATTCATCTCATGTCAGTGACTCAACAGCCATTAGCTGGCAATACCCTATGGGCGTCCTCTGTCAGGGCTGCATGGGAAACCAGTGATGAAGGTGTCCTACTACCATTCCCCGCTACAAACCAGTATGACACTGACTGCTTTACCATACTCCTGTGGATATCCAGCAAGTGGGCACTCCCTGAACTGGCAGCTCTTTAATAGGCTGTCTTCAGTGGATGGGGAATTCAATATCTGTTTAAAATGGCAGCACATGTGGGATCCCACACAGAAGGGGAAGTAAACAAGTGCGTGTAGCCAACAGCATCAGGGTTCTGGGGAGCTGGGTCGGGTAATCAGTCAGGAACTGGTGGTCCCTCAACTTCCCATAGAGGGAAACAGACTCATTATAAAAAATGAGAAAAGGGAGGAGAGAGAAATAATCATTTCTATTATTCTTCAAAGCTGCTGGTTATGATGATGCATTAAGCGTTAATGACATCATCTAACATTTATATATGTGCCCCTTTAACTTAGATACTGCTCCCAAAAATCTTCACAGCAGGTTGAAGTTAAAACTTTTCCCAATTTGTTTAAGTGTTTCTTTTATTTAGGCAATAAGGACAGGAGGAACCTTGCCCTGCCAGCCAGCTAATGCTTTTCATTAGCACAAGACCCGATCCACAAACAATTCAAAGGGGTCATGTGTTGCAAAGCCGTCTTGATTATTTTCTGCGAGCCACGGCTCGGACGGATCCTTAGTCCTGCTCTGAAAATGACCCACTTTTAAAATGTTTTCTGAGTTCTCTTAAAGCTGTACAAGAGGAAAGGGATGGAGAGCAAGGAGGTTCCCAGTAGCCAAAGACTCTAATGCGTGGATTTTATTTAGATAAATGTTCTGAGGGTTGGTTGCTGCTGCAGGCTTGATTCGATCTCTGTCTTTCCACTGGAAAGAAATTGGTTGTTGGGTGCTTCTGTACTTGCCTGCCCCGATTCTGATCCCTTTTACACCGTGTGACTGGAGTAACTCCACTGACTGAAAGGAATTGCCATCTGTGGACTCTTCAGCCGGTTCTGTGAAATGAGCAGGAAAAGTGAATTCTAGTTCCCAGTGGGCAGGTGTCCAGATCACCAGTCACCCCAAGACTGACCTCCTTGATGGCAGTCTCAGAAAAGAGGGCCCAAGAGGTGAATGGACAATAACTGAGCTCCCCCTCTCACCCCAGAGATGGTTGAGGCAGGCTGGCTGGGCAGTGCTGCCTGGGAACTTGCACTGGTCCTGCCCGGGCTGTCATTACTGCGGGGTCTGCCCAGGAATTCCATCTCCACGGCTGCCAATCCGCCACCTGTCCCCAGCACTGCAATTACTCACACATGAGATTTAGGAAGGGAAGCGGGAAATGGGGAAATGGGTTCTTCCTGGACTTCTGGTTTGCAGGAGGAAGGAATTAGAGATCACTCCATTCGGGCGTAACAGGAAAGCAAGCCCTTCACATCTCTGAGCCTCCTTCACTCCAGCCCAGCATCAGCAGTTCTGGCTGGAGCACAGAGCTCTTCGGGGCATATCGGCGGGGCTGGGCAGATGCTGAAAACAAGTCCTCTGTGAAACAGCCAGGCTCTTGGCTCCTGACTTTGCTTTGACTGTGCTTCGGCTGTTGTGCTTGATCCTGTGAATCTCCGGATTGTGAGAGTGAGGACTCTGATGCAGATATTTGAGACTGTTTGGAGAAACCAGTATCTGAACTCATAAACCCGAGTATTCCCCTGGAAAACCTTTGCCCTCCATCCAGTTAGACAACAGAAATGAGGCTATGTGACGTCAGTATCGAATCAAAGCTAATCAATGGAGCTCCAATTTCAGCTATTTGACACAAGAAACCGCTGGGGAACAAGTAGACCACGAGTTACCTCTCCAAATCATCCAGCCTGTAAGTTCAGATCCCCAATGCAGCGGAAGCTGCTCATGGACAATCCACAAATAGAACGAGAGGCCAAATGGGTGGAATAGATTATTCAGTACTGATCGTTTGCTCGGCTCAGCTCCTCGGGGAGGCAAAGACAACAGAGCAAGGGACTCCACATCTACAAAGGCCCCAGTGAGGTTATGGAATCTGCCCCTGTTGCTCTTTGATACATTACGATGCAGAGAGATGAATGACAGGAAGTTTCCTACGCAACAGGGGCCTGGGGGAGGGGGACTGCTGGCCGGAGAGCAACATCACAGCTGCCTGTCACTGCGACAGGTGGCAACTGTTTCCCCATCAGTAGGAAGCAGCATGAAAATCCTGCCAGCTGGTCACACCTAGGAAATGCTGCCTCTCTCCCTTTCTGCAAAACGCTGAGTTGTGAGAGTGTTTTACTCCCTACCCAGGCTGACAAGCACCATCACACAAAAAGAAGGCTAGGAAAACATGATCCCGGGCTAAGACTCTTCTCAATATGACAGAGAAAACCCGTCCGGGACAAAACTGAAGTTGGCTGATAGGTAGTAAAGTTGCAGTAAAGGGCACAAGCATTATGAAAGGGGCTGTATTTTCACATGCCGTAACAGCACAATACTGCGGGGTGAGTTTGGCATCAGTGTGACAAGATGGTTTATAGTTTTCATTTCAACCATTGGGTTTATATTCCTATCTGAGCAGCTATCAGCGTTCCGTTGCAGCAGCTGTAATTTTATAACAAGGCGTCTGGATTGAGCAGAACAGTCTGATGAAAGGTTTTAGATTCGCAAATGGTGTAAATCAGAGTGGCTTTGAAATCAAGGGAGCTACACTCATTTACATCAGCTGAGCGTCTGGCCCATACTGTTGTGGTCTGAGTGTCAGTTGATTTTTGTCTCGGGAACATCCCCCGCCGATATAGTATAATCTTGCTTCGAACCTCACTAAAGATGCCCATCAGAGAGAGGAAAATTGATCTTAGCAGGATTAAAATAGCAAATAACGTGGCTATTGCAAGAGCTGGTGATGCTTTATTGACAGCTTTGAAAAGCGTCCTGTACAGAAAACATTCTGCCCTTGTATCTTTGTTTTCTCTATATTCCTCCTCTTGTCCTTGATTAATAAGGACATTTGCATGTAAATTGGATCTTGGTTCCTTAAGAGTTCATCTGTTGCTGCTCTGGCTTATTCCCCACCTGAAGTTACACTCCTCCGTTTGACTAGCCACATGAAAAACTGGCTAGCAAAAGTGCCCACCCTGACATGCCCTGGTAGTGCCGAGAATGCAAGAAACTGCTGCACAGCCAGAGAGTCACCACAGAATTGGAAGTGTCACCGACTGTTCGCACTGGCATGATTGGGAAATAAACAAATAAATGATCAAATCACAGAAACAGCTTCCCAGTGGACGAGAAGCAAAGAAACATGGCAGGCTTGAGTTCTTCATACCCCTGGGGATGCAGGTCACTGTTGAAACCCAGAGACAGGATGGACTGTTAGCTACTGAACCAACAGAGGAGGAGGCAGAGAGGTAACAGCCCATCAGTATGATGTTGTTTCTATGGTACGTTCTTTAGCTCCCCAGATGTCTCCAGGCAGCCGGCAGGGTATAGCATGCAGCTGTTGTATGGAGCAAGTTGTCGCTGAAATCCTATCCTGTCAAAATGAGGCGAGCCAGATATGAAATGCCTCCTTTTCTGTTTATTGTATAAAACCATTTGACAATTGTTTGAACAAGGCCCCCTCTCTGAGCCCGTGCTCCCACGAGACATCATTTCTAAAAACAAATGCACTTGCTGAATGCATATGAAGAAGTGCCTCTCAGTTGGGCAATCAATCTGGTGGAGTTTGATGTGTCATTTCCACATCATGTCATTTTAAAAGGTAAAATTTTGTTAATGAAAAACACTTCATGGCTTTCTCTCCCCCTTTTCTATTTTTTTCATATTTGAGTATTTTGTTTCTTCTTCTAGTCACACTAAGAAAAAGAGCAACTTGCCAGGACTTCAGGAAAGGGAAGGGAAGGGAAGGTGTGGAACCATTTGGGTTTGATCTTATCTGGAGCTCTCCAAAGTTGTGGGCAACATCTCTACCTGCTGCCCGTTGGAAAGACCAGCCTAAAGGAGAAAGACGCCCACTGCAGGGACACAAGAGAGCTCTTTCCAGTTAGCATGGCTTTCAACGCATGTACCTCTCTCCTAACCAGCGCTTAGATACTGGCCGTGGACAGTGCTGCAACTGAAGGGAGCAGAGAGGACAAGCAGGTGTGTCCAAGATCAGTGGAAAGGCCCTGATTCGGGAAGGCATTTAAGCACCTGTTTAAATCCCATTGACGTCATGGTATTGAAGCACATGCTATGTGCTCTTGCGAACAGGGGAGGGAAGCTGTCCTGAATCAGGGCCTATAGAAACGCTTATAGGAGACAAACTGTCAGTCAGACAGACAAATATTTGTTTGGTAGCCAAAAAATAAATACATTTGTGGGCCAGGCCCTCAAAAAGTGTAAACTAGTGTAGCTCCATTGGCGCTACGGCCAACTTATTCCATCTGGGGATCTAGCGCCACTGACTCCAGTTTACACCAGTTTACACCATCTTGGGTTCTGGGCCCATCTCCTGTGTACGCAATCCACACAGAAAGATATTAGTGAAATATTGTCTTGCTCAAAGGAAATCATTTCGAGTTTTAGAAATATGCCATTCCAGATTTCTGGCCCCTCTCCTGTTTTGCTACTTTTGTTGTAATTTTCCCTCTTCCTGTAAATTGGTTGATTACTTAGGCCCACGTACCATGGCAGCGTTATTAAGTCCTTTAGTGGATTTCCATTTGGGTAGAATTAACCTCCTTTGCAATTAGCCTTGCCCTCCATAAGAAAAGAAAATGTTCTTTGCTAAGATTTCGTGCGGTGTTCCGGGCTCCGAGGTGATAGTGGAAAGTCTGTGCTCAATGGTGGGTTTATTCTTCAGCTCATTTTTTCCTAGTTGTTCATTTTCCAACACTGGGGAATGCCATGGAGCCCTGTAGCTGAGATTCCCAATAGATCCATCCGCACAAGGCTTGCTGCGGGATGGGCGCCTCAAGGTGGAAAACGTATGCAGACCCTCCCATCCCCTGCCCGAGAGCCCCCAGAAACTCAGAACTTCCCCAGAGCTTCCTTGTTAACCATGCACCTTCTGAAGCTCTTGAAGAGGGAAAGAAACTGCAACCCTCAGATGCAGTCACTGGGGTTGTCTGCATCCACCAGCCCTCCACTGGTGTCACGCCTATGGCAGGTCTCAGCCAGGTGACGTACGGAACCAAGCATGATACACCCAAACAGCGTGTGGCACCGAGCAGATCCAGACGGTCCAGACGTGCTGGAGGAGGGCGATGAGCCAAGCCCGTTACTCCATCCATGCTCTGCATGTGCTGCCACCAACCCAGTCGTGTGGGTTAAAAGGCCCCAGGTTTTGTGGCTGATAATTCCTCACCTCAGCCCTGCTGAGCTCTGGTTCCCCTCTGGGAGAAGCTGAGCCGCAGGCCACAGCCACATGGAGAAGACATTTAGAACAGGGCCTCTCCTGTCCTTCACCACCTTGAACTTAGCAGAAATGGCTGACGAGGTGCACGAGAGAGGACAAGCAGGCGTGTCCAAGCTGTTATGAGCTGCGCCTGCTCCCTGGACTCCGGCCTTGCCCTCTCGCTTGAGGGACGGCCTGGGGCTGCTGCCGGGGCGGCCCCGGCAGGAGCACAGAGGACGGCAAGCTGAGCGCTAATTGTCCCATCCATAGGAATGATGCCAGGTGCCAACCCTGATATTTGATGACGTGAACTAATTGACAGTGGAACGCAAATGATCCTTTTCATAACTCACGCCGAGCGGTTTGCCAGCTTGGTGCAAACACAGAACGGCCAGGCACTGTGTTTGGAAGCCCCAAGAGGAGGGGAAGGGACTTTTCCTTCTGCTCCTGCCCCAGTTTGTCATTTACTCTTCATCTTGGCGTTCAGTTCGCCGGCTCCCCGGGAAAGGATCCTGTCGCTGCTTTCCCTGGGAAATTTCAAACACAGGTTTCCTTTAGTGCTTACTGATTTTCCTCTCCCCTGGCAGGAAATCAATAGGGGCTGTTAAGTGGAGATTTTAAAATGTGTAACACAGAGAACGGGAGCATAAATTTTCAAAGAAGAGCAGTGGGGAAAAACGGGGACGTGTCTGTTTAAAATCAGCGTGGGTTTGGCATTTCAGGGAGAGCCTGCCTCTGAGCATTTAAGGTGCAACAGCCTCCAACTGGAGAGGGAGCTATTTATGTATCTTCTTCGCTGCAAACAAACTCAGCCGGGAGAACGACCCTGGAGAATGAGGGAGGCAGACAGGGTGTGAACATTTCTCATCCTGAACAAACCCATCTCCAACTAAACGAAGAGCCAGAAGCAGCTGTGGTGGGCTTGGCCAAGGAGCCAGAGCAGGTAAAATGCCCCATAGATGTTTGCTGTACGTGAGAACCAGGGGGCTCTCAGCTCCTCCAAGACTCTTCCCCGGTGTCACTGCTCTGCCACTGCTACAGGACTGGAGCAGCGTGGAGCAATGGGGAGGACTGGCAGTGTTGTCTTCTGGAGGAACAGACAGGTCACAACAGAGGGGCGGTGGTAGCTTTGTTCCAGTTGTAACAGGATGGTCGGGCTACTAAAGGGGGAATGAGCGTGATCACTGTAATGCCCATGTGAGAACGACGCCCCTGTAATATCATGTAACCACCGCTGCTCCCCTACCACTGGGCCAAATCTTGGGGGTCTTTACTCAGTCCTCAACCCCCTGAGTAAGTCCTGTGTGAGGATATTAGGAGCTGACCCCCTGCATAGGGGAGTGGGAACGGATGCCAACAGCTGAGGACAGCCTACATCCCTGGGCCCTGAGTCCAAGCTCCCCCGCCCCAGAGAGAGCCAGGAGCCCTCCACTGAGGGCCAACCCGGGTGAGATGTCAAGTATCAGGGGGTAGCCGTGTTAGTCTGTAGCCACAAAAACAACAAGGAGTCCAGTGGCTCCTTAAAGACTGAGGGATTTATTTGTGCATAAGCGTTCATGGAAAAAAACCCACTTCTGCAGATGCAACCTGAAGAAATGGGTTTTTTACCCACAAAAGCTTATGCACAAATAAATCGCTTAGTCTTTAAGGTGCCACCGGACTCCTTGTTTTTCCAGGGTGAGATGAGACTCAGGCCCCAGGAGGCTGAAGCAGGGGGGCAGTCTAACTCGTTAAGTGTAGGTCCTCCAATGCCACCAGCCCCTCGCTGGCTTGAGCTCCCCCAGTGTGTTTTGGCATAAAATGGCATCCTCCATGCAGTGTGACCTCGCATGGCCAAAAGTGCTCAGAAGTGCAGGAACACACCCGCCCCAGTACCTTGCAGGTTTGAAGCGGCGGATGGATACCCTGTTCCCAGCTTTGCAGAGGATGGAATTAGCTTTGAGAGAGGCTGCAAGAGGCAGCGAGCCAGATGAGTGAAAAGGGGGCATTAGGGAAATTCCCTTACCCCCCAGTAAGGGGGCATTTGTCTGCCTGCAGGAACCTCACTGGGTGTGACTCACACCTTAGGCAGCTGCGGGGTGGGAGGGAGGCTGTTTAAATTTTAGCTAACTCTGATTTCCCTGCTTTGCGGGTTACTTTCCTCCCTCCAGGCCCGGAGGCAGGTGGGTTATGCCAGCTGAGAGCCTTGCTTGAGTCCGGCCCCACGCAGGGACAGGGAACACTGTGCCTGTTTGGAAACGGCATTGCAAAGGGCTCTTGAGAGCTGTACAAAAGCCAAGCAATGGGCACAGCAAGTCCATGGGGTACACGGCCGCTTCACTGGGACAAGTGCCAGGGAAAGAGACCAGTGGCTCTAAACATGGGATAAAGGGCATAGTGAGTCCATTTACCCTTTCTTGTTCCAACGGGATATGACATTTTGGGGCACTTTCTTTTCTAAAACACCTGCCTAGTGTTGTTGTGCATTGCTAAACAGCTTCCACCGTTCAGTCCAGAGGTGGCTGCTTCTCACTGGTGGGTAAATTGTTTCCTGTAGTTGTAAAGCCCCTGGGGATCCTCCAGGATGAAATGTCCTATATTAATGGGAGATGTTCTTAGCTAACAATCACTGTTGTTTTTAGTCTACCTCAGAGGGGGGATACCCAAGACCCAGGTAATACCCTTAAGGCTTGAGTAGGACTTACATAGTACCTAGGCCTGCTGCTGGTCCAGGGCCCAGGGATGGATCTCACACACTATTCATTTAGTTGTTGAACAGCTTTAACATTTTCTATTCCGGGGATTAGTTGCAAGTAGTTGAAATTTGGGCCATGTGATGGGCCAGTTCAGTCACATGGTCTTGCTCTTGTTCTCTGATTGGCTGAGCATGCCACCGTTCCAGCTGAAGAGCGAAATTCACCTGGACCAGCAAACTAAAGGGCGTTTCCAGGCCTGGACTGATGTACAATTCAGCACAGATGTCGTGGGGCAGAGCAGATTGGCTGCAGCATCTGCCCACGGTGCCTGCACGTCCGTTGCCCCAGCGGACTGAGAACTCCTGCTGAAATCTCATTTGGGCCTACATGTCCTCTCAGTGCCACTGCCGAGCCCCCGCTCTCTAGCGCAGCTTCTCCCCAGTCCAGGGCGGAACCGCCAGCGCAGACGTCCTCCGCAAGACGGGTTCAATCCGTTCCCATCGTAGCCACGCCCACGCAAATACACCCAGATGCAAAAAGCCAAGGAGAATTATTTAAAAGCCTGAAAGACATGGACCCTCATGACAGTCGTGACAAAATCGCTGCCTTAAATATCTTTTGATTTGCAAGAGAAAAGAGGAGAGTGCTGGGATTATTTTTAGCACCGCTCGGCACTCCTGGTGCTGTCTACCAGCCTATTTGCAAGAGTTAACAGGTGTGAATTGGGATTTTCTGGCATAAAAACTTGTTGTCTGATCGTTATGTTTATTTCAGCCTCTATTATAGCTGCTCAAGGCGTCAACGTTACTTTCCTACAGTTTTCTTTTTAAATGTTTTAATGCTTCGTACAATGCTTATTTCAAAAACATTACATGTAATAAAAAGTGAATCTCTCCCAGCACAATGTATTCCCACAAGCCCCGGCTAATCAGGAATGATTGCTTAATTGGCACATTTCTGCTTCTGCTGGGGTCTGTGCCAACAAAGAGGGTTCCACTCTACTCAAATAAACTAAATAGTTCTCATTACCAAAAATTCAAATGAAGTCATTAGCCAGAGAGGAGCATTTTCCTGCCTTGCATCCGGAGAAGTCTGATGAAAGATGGGGACATGCTGGATAAAAAGGGAGAGTGGAGATTAAATAGGCAGGACCCCAGCCGGCGTGATGCTAGGATTTGCTGCCTTTTTGATCTAATACGAAATTGAGGTTCTGACCACTTGTGGCCATTAAAAATCCCTTGGGGCTTAAGAGAATGGGTGTGAGAATCTATATCCTGGCCTAATTCCAATGGTGTAATTATTAGAGGTGGCCAGGAACCAACACCCTGGAACTATCCCAACGCTGAATGTTCAAGAAGTGAGCTGTTGCATTCAGATTGTGTCCAGCACTTCCAAGAAGTCAGAGCTGAGTCAACATCCAAAGCGTGCATTGGAAACCCGTTTCTAGTCATTACATTCTGCCTCTCTAAACTCACTTGTCCCTTAATTAGATCTTTGGTCTGCTTCAGTGCCTGTCCCATAGCAGTTTCACATTGTTGCTGTGTGCTGTTACAATGGCTGCCAGAGCTCGCCAAAGAGGTGGCTGCATTTTGCTATATATGTGTTTAGGTTGTGAAGCACTTTTGAGATTTGCATGTGACACTAACAAATCAATCTAAAATAATATCTCCTGCAACTTAACCAATTGTTGTCCAGCCGTGATGCTAGGAGACACTCAGTTAACTGGGGCTCAATTAACCAGTGCTCAATTAACCAGAGAGATGTGCACAAAAGGACGGAGTCCAGAATGACAGTTCCATGTGGATGTCACTGATGGCTAAGATAAGCAAATGTGCAACTAGCAACAGCCAGTCACAGGAGGTTACAGCAGGGTGTTTGGACTGAGGCTTCTTCATGAAAATGGAACAGTCACCCCTTGTTTCTGGTGTTCTGTGCCACACAAAGGCCCATCAATGCACGAGACTCTGCCACAAATAATCTTTAATAAGTCACCCTTCATCCATAGGAAGGGAGCTGTGATTCATTCGTGCTGAAGAGAAAAAGAGCCCAGTGTTTCTCACGGAGAAAGGACTCCAGGGACGACATGCCCCGCCCCCAGCCCTGGATCTGTGCACCCCGATATCCAAACCTCCTGCAGGATGGCTGCCAGCCGGGCCTCGGGCTGAGAGGGCACTGCCTAGCAGCAAGGCCTCCTTTTCAATGATACATTTTATGTCACTCTACCGTTGGCAAAATTCAGTGATTCTCAGAGAGTCTCTTGCCCAGGAGTGTGACTGAGCAAAACCCTTCTCGCCCACCTTGAGAGCCAGGTTCACAGCACAGGAACGGCGACAGTCCATGCAGCTGAAAGGCAGACAACTCAAAACCGTGACAAAGAACTACTTCTTCATATAATGTGTAATTCCCCTGAGGAACTTACTGCCCCAGGATGTCGTTCAAGCCAAGAACTTAGAGGGACTGGACATTTATATGGACAAGAGGAATAGCCAGAGTTATAGTTACCACTAAGAGTGTGGAAGGGAGATAAGAACTCATGCTTCAGGGCGCATGCCCATCTCAGACCTACAGAAAACCCTTGAAAACCCTGGAACGCCAGCACCAGCACTTTCTCCAGCAGATCTTCGACATAAAATGGGAGGATGCTGCAGTAACGTCAGTGTCCTCATGGGACCAACACCTTCCATACTGAGGCCCTGTTCATCCAGCACACACTGAGGCTGAGGATACCTGATGCAGGCCTACAAAACTATGATTGTATCCCCAACTCGCCGAAGGAGAACGGGGAGGCCAAAAGAAATGCATCAAAGACACCATCAAGACAAACATCAAGAGACGTGGCGTCGATACCTCGCCCTGGGAGACAGTAGCCCAAGACAGGGCTAGCTGTCGAACACTTGTCAGAGAAGGGACGATCACTTGTGAAGAAAATCGCCTTGCCCTGGTGGCAGGAAAACAACAGACAAAGGTCATGCAACAACTGTGGCCCAACCCTGCCTGCCACATCGCTCAAGGATCAGACTTTTCAGTCACAAAAAGACCCATAAAAAAGAAAAGCCATGGAAGAGATCATCCTCGACCCCGAGGAACCACCGCCGAGGAAATAACGGCCATTTTCCCTGATCGCTAGCAGCAAAATGATGTTGGCATTATCCTTCCATCACCACAGCTCAAATACCTCTCCCTGTCTTATTATTCCAATTCAGAGGCCAAAGTTCAGAGATCAAAAGTTCATCTTCTGGTTTTGACATCGGGACGTTCTCCGAGGGACCCATGTCTCGAAGCCCACCCAGACGATCCCAACTTGGCTTTAGAAAAAGAATCGTCTTTGCAGCCTCCTCTCCTTTTTGTCAGGGCATTTGGAATGCAGATGCCATGCACATGGGGTGTGACTAGAGGAAGGCACCATTTGTGTCATTTCCAATCTGCCATTGTGAATCAAAGGAGCTGACATGCATGCTACAACCCATTCTTCTCATATCACTCATACCATTTCCATGCTACATTGTGACAATAGGGTATAATTAAGGTGTCAGCATATCATTTAGCCTTTTCAATATAAAACCAGGAGACAGGCTGGGAAATCTGTAGTCTTCTTTAATGAGGAATGCAGCGGAAAAAACAGAGAGAAGGAGAGAAAGAGATAGCAACTTGGCAAGGAAACAGACAAAGACCCCTTAGCGTACCATGGTTCAGGGTTTTGAAGGGCACAGTGTCATTTTCTGGGCATGTTTGCATCGTAGCATGGGGTTATTTCCACATGATCCTGGGGAATATGAATAAACAGCATGGCGTTTTCATGCAGTGAGTCATTTCCTAAACTAAAGGAATGCCTGCGTTCTTGAGGGGTGACTTTAGTCCCTCACAGACAGCGAAATGCCATCTCGATTACTGCCTATGTTCCTGGCGATTCCAGCTCTCACAGAGCTGCTAGCCCAGCTGAGAAAGGTCAGACCCCAAATGGAACACGTCCATTAGAGCACAGAATTCCCATACCCAGCTGCTGTGCAGTGTTGCTGTGGCATGTTAAACAGTTTAAAAGTGTCACCCCAGAAGTGGCTGCATCTCAGGGGTGCATGAGGCAATGTGAGTGTGAAAATTGTCTATCAGTTTGCCACATCTCTATATTTTTAGTTGGTTGCATCACTGTCAGGATGGCTACTGCCATAGGCATCTAAGTCTGCGTGAGTCTGAGAGGTCTGTTATCGGGATCCACCTGTCAGGGAGATGGGGCTCTGTTCATCCAGGCATATATCGGGGGGAACAAGAGCAATGAACAGGAAGCAAGGACTACCCCAGCCGCTGGGGAATGAGAGACGAGAAAGCAGAAGGCAGTCTGGGAGATGAATCACTAAGTAGGGTAAAGTCAGACGACAGGAAAGAAAAGAGCCCCAGTGACTAGAGACTGAACCCCGTTGTGCTGGATGAAAGGGGGTACCCCGGCATGGAGTAAGACCTTGGACTGAACCACCTGCCTGGGAGCAGTGATCTCACTAGCTGGCACCATGGGGCAGTCCTTTACCATCCCTGCGCTCCATTCCACAGGGGCCCCACGGTTCCCATTGACTTCAGAGCTAGGCCCCAAGCGACTCCCAGGGTTACGAATGATTCATTCAGCACCACGGCCAGAGCCCCCAAAGGGAGCCGGAGGGATGATCCCAGGGCATGGCAAAGAGAATGTGCCACCCCAACTCTCCCTGCTGGCTCTGGGAGTATTGAAGGGAAGGTTAAAAGCACCGACGAGAGGGGAGGAGAAGATGGTGGGCCCCCACCAGACAGACTAGCTCATTGCAGGCCCGGTATAACCACAGCGCGTTCTGCATCGGGGATGAGCCTGGCCTCTGGTGTCCACTTTAAGGGGCTGGATTTGTTTCATTTCAGGGATTGAGAGTAGAAGAGCCTCTCTGGCAGCTTCCCTCACATGCCCCTCCCAAGCCTGGTGGGGAAAGTCCTTATTTCTTCCTTAGCTGGTTAATTAGTGACTGGGAGTGAAACGTTTGATCGTGAGACAAAGCTCGGAGAATAGCCAAAAAACAAACCAGGAAAAGAGACCAGGGGAAACAGGCAACGTCAGACGAGAGGAGCTAGCAACAGGCGCTCGGGGTGCACCCCACCCCACCACCGACTCTGCAATCACCAGCCCCATAAAAAACTCAGCAACAGTGAGGTCACTGGTGTGCCAGGCCCATGGCCTATCACACTAGGCAACATTGTCCCTTTGTGTCTTTGTACTCCCTGTCAGCTGTCTGTCCCCATCTGTTATCTTGTCCTGGCCTTAGCTCATCAGCTCTCTGGGGCAGCGGCTGTCTTACTGTCCTGTGTTCCTACAGCACCGAGGGTAACACATCCTAGGCACTAGGGGAACACGAATAACATAAATAATCAGCAAGAATGTCTGAGTAAGAGAGACACGGGAGTGCTTCTTCCACTGCTGCTTCAGGGTGTCTCTAGCGATTCCACTGTCTCCCCCAGGGACCGTGGCCAACGTGGGACCATGGCCCAGCAGGGATGGGAAGCAGCGTGCCCTGGCCAAGAACCAACAGGGGCACAGGGGGACTGGGTTGTGCTGGCTCCAGCAGGGCTGTTTGTTCATCGTTTACCTGCGAGGGGTGGAGTGTGTGTCAGGGGATCGGGACGTGCTGATCAGTCATTTGCAGTCAAGGTGCACAGACGTCCAGTGCTGACATCACCTTCTCCCGCATGGCCACCTCCAGGAGCAGCGGGAGCCCGCGGGGCAGCGAGCAGCAGAGCGGAGGCTGGCCTCCCGCCGTCTGAGCTTTGGGCAGGTTGAGTCTTCGGGAGACTGGCCTATCAGTGAGTTAGGGAGGAGGCTTGGAGAGAATCAGCCAATAGCAAAGGTGCAAAAATTCTCAGGGTTTTCATGGAAGCTGAATTACCCAGTGCAGGGAAATAAGACTTGGGCCCAGGCTTATATTCCTATACGTAACCTTCCTCGTACAGACAGTCCCCAAGGAAAGGTCAAACTACACAGCACTGGAAAGTACACAGGGAACTTTACACTCCACCTGGGGCTCATGGGGGCAGCATTCCACCCCACCCCCAGCCCCACAGGGCCTTATTCAAAGCCCACTGGAATCAGGAGGAAGATTCCCTTGGTTCCAATCCCTGACCAGGATGAATTCACAATCTGCCTGGTTTTTTTCCTACTGTTTTTGGTGGTCACACTGGCCCATCATCTTCCCAGTATAAATCTGTGGTGGGGGTCCAGGGCAAGATCGGCTCTGTTTTGTGGGAAACTTCCTCTCGCACATGGAGATGGTCCCTTCTACAAGGATGCTGACACCTGATAAGCACATACCGCCCCTAGCTGCTGCAGACTCTGCTAAGTAACCTCTTGGGCCGTTGCTAGAAGAATGACAAGAGAGAATGAGAGAGACCAGGAGGGACAGAGGGTGAAGGGGAACCCAGAACTTGAGCTGTTGAGCTACTAGGACAGGGGTGGGCAAACTACGGCCTGTGGGCCATATGTGGTCCACCAGCCATTTTCATCCGGCCCATGAGTTTGGGCCCGGTGGCCTGCCGCGGGTCTCCGTGCTCCCGGCCAGGGGCCGGGCCGTGTGCGGGGAGCCACGGGTCCCCGTGCTCCCCAGCCGGGGGCTGGGTGGAGTGCAGGGAGCCGCAGGGCCCTGCCCTCCCTTGCCGGGCCCAGCAGCTCATGCCGCTGGGCCCCGTACTCCCTGGCCAGGGGCCAGATGGAGCGCGGGAGCCGCGGGACCCCGCTCTCGCTGGCCGGGGGCTGAGTCGAGCGCAGGGAGCTGCAGGTCCCCGCGCTCCCGGGCTGGGGGCTGGGTGGAGGAGCACCCGGCTGATTAAGGTAAGCGGCGGGAGGGTTAGGTGGTGGGGTCCCCGGGGGTGGTGGTTAGGGTGGGGGGATGTCGGGAGGGGGCAGTCAGGG
>ML677361.1:19635520-19676784 GCA_007922305.1 Dermatemys mawii | reverse complement strand
ATGTCGGGAGGGGGCAGTCAGGGAACAAAGCAAGGGGGCTTAGATAGGGGGTGGAGTCCCGGGGGGGGTGGTTAAGGTGGGGGAATTTTGGAAGGGGGTAGTCAGGGAACAAAGCTGGGGGGAGGGATTAGATGGGGGTAGGGTCCCGGGGGGGTGGTTAGGGTGGGGTCTCGGGAGGGGGCAGTCAGGGAACAAAGAACAAGGGGGCTTAGATAGGGGGTGGGGTTCTGGGGCGTTAGTTAGAGTGCGGGGGGGCAGTCTCCAGAGAGGGCAATCAGGGGACAAGGAGCGGGGGATGGAGGGCGGGGGGTGGGTTGTATGGGTCGGGAGTTCTGAGGGGGGCAGTCAGGGAGCGGGAAGTGGGTGGGGGTTGGATAAGGGGTGAGGCCAGGCTTCCTTACCTGGCCCTCCGCACAATTTTTAACTCCAGTGTGGCCCTCAGGCCAGAAAGTTTGCCCACCCCTGTACTAGGATGAAATGCTAGAGAAAAGCTACCAAACAATAAAGCAGCCACAGAATTGCCATGGATTTATTTTCTGCATGATCTGGATCAGGGAACAAAGGATCCTGGCACATCTGTAAAGTGTGCTAATCCAGCATAAATTAGCCCTAAGGACCACATCTGGAGTCAGTAAATTGCAGCCTGTTGCCTGCAGAACAATGCGAAGGCTTTGGGGCCCCTGGCTTTGTTTGGGAATGAAACAGGACAGCATTGACAACTTCATTATCTCTGCAGTCCCAGAAGCCCTTACATTGCCCTCACATTAGTGAGGCGAGGGAGAGAATGCTGAACAATATGTACCAGCAAGTTGGCAGGGAACCAGGCCTTCTATTTCTTAGCTGGGTTACAAAGTGTAATGTTCTGGGGCTGGTCTCTTCAGAGAAGAAAGCAGGCCCCAAAAAGTCCACCCCAGGTTTCACATACAGCCCCTGGGAATGCCAGGGCAAGCCCCTGGAAGTTTAATGGCAACCATGCCAATACTCCTGCAGTGTGTATATCACTATGTTGAGGAAGCTCAGTACCAAATCTCAGCTCTTGTACTAACCGGGGACTAGACCAGGACAAGCTAGATGCGAAGAACACTTGTTCTATTCACTGGCACTCCAGGAGCAGCCTCTGCAATTGGCCTGTTATTCAAAAACATCCCAAAATTGCTTATGCCAACAGATTTCAGCCAAGCGGCCTCGCATTCGCTCCCCTTTGGAGTGCTCGCTATTTACAATACATCATCCACCACTTGCGGCTGGTCACCTCTGTCTCATGATGACGTCTCCCCGGCCAGATGCCTGAGACATTCAATAAGTTGGGTAAGTCACGTGTGATGTCAACCTTGGCAGGAAACATTTACACAATTCTCAGACGTGACACGTGGCAAGGAGATTGGGGCTGGCATGTGGCATTTGGTACGTCCAGGTAGATTATGGAATCTCCATCACTGGAGATTTTTAAGAGCAGGTTAGACAAATACCTGTCGGGGATAATCTAGATAATACTCAATCCTGCCATGAGTGCAGGGGACTGGACTAGATGACCTCTTGAGGTCCCTGATGATCCCATGGGCATGATCCCATGACTCAGAACTATTGTATGGCAAGGAATGGTCATCGAACAGCTAGTGAGCTGTACACGAGGTATGCCTAGAGTTTCCCATCAGCCTCCATCAGGTAGTCAATGCAGTTCCCAACCCAGGGGGATCTTCCATCAAGAGAGCAAGAGCAGGACGCATCCCTGGCTCAGAGATGTTAATGAATGTGTCAAGCTGCATGGAAACAAACGAGAGTTTGTCGGGGAAACAGCAAACTTCAGGTACGGCACAGGTCACCCTGGAGAATTGTGGGTCGTTCAGGAGCACGCTCAGCTGTAGGAATGAGGTGAGGAGGAGCCAGGCTAAAGTGTGGGGGGGTGAGCAGTGTGCCAGAAATGAGCTGCCAAGCAAACACCCACAGTGTAACGCATGCGGCATTTCTCCAGTCCAGCCGCGCACAGGTGCAGAGGAACAGATTGTCCCCGCCCCAAAGCACTCACCTAAAGACACCAGGAGAAGCAATATCCCAATGACCCCAATCACACAGGGAGGCTGTGACAGAACTGAGAATTGAAGCCAGGTCGCCTGAGTCCCAGACAACGAGCATCCGTCCCCTTCATACATAACCACATTTCCACTGGTATCTAAATGCTTTACAAACGAAAGGGCCAAAAATCCGACTCCCGGTGCTACTGGTGTAAATCCACAGAAGTCACTGGGATGGACACAAGTGTAATGGAAAGCAGAACTGGGTGTAAACCTCCAAACTTCCCCTCCCATTCTTCTCTCACAGCTGACAAGGATCACACAGATGGATCCAATGAAACACTTCAGCAAAGAGGGTTACCAGAGAGTTCAAGCCCATCAATAATTCCTTGATTTCTATAGCGAGAGCTCTTTCCAAGGGAATAAATTCTTGCAGAATCAAAAGGCAGCCACAAATCAATGCAGGAGATTCAGCTTTCTAATTACGGGAACTAATTTTTTGCAGCAGTTATTATTGAGTGCTGACAGTGTTCTGAGCATAACACAGACAGAGAGGGACCGTGCTTCAAAGAACTGACAATATATGGCCCTTATCTTGGAATCAAATCTGTGCCAGTGCAAATGTGGCTGCAGAATTGGGGCCTAAATTAATTACAGTTCAGGTAAAACGAACATAGATTCCAAGGTCAGCAGGGACCAGTCCGATCATCTAGTCTGACCTCCTGCATAACTCAGGCCAGAGACTGGCCCCAAAATAATTCCCAGAGCAGAGCTTTTAGAAAAAAATCCAATCACAATTTTAAAATTGTCAGTGATGGAGAATCCACCACAACCCTTGGCAATTTTTTCTAGTGGTTAATTACTCTCACCATTAAAGATTTACACCTCAGTTCCAGTCTGAATTTTTCTAGCTTTCACTGCCAGCCGTTGGATTGTGTTCTGCCTTTGTCTGGATTCAAGAATCCATTATTAAATATATGTTCCTGATGTAGACTGTGATAAAGTCACTCCTTAACCTTCTCTTTTGTAAGCTAAATAGCTTGAGCTCCTTAAGTCCATCACTCCAAGGCAGGTTTTCTAACCTTTTAATCATTCTCATGGCTCTTTTCTGAACGCTCTCCAATTTAGCAACATCCTAAGGGAGGGTGGTGAAGCACTGGAATGGGTTACCTAGGGAGGTGGTGGAATCTCCTTCCTTAGGGGTTTTTAAGGTCAGGCTTGACAAAGCCCTGGCAGGGATGATTTAGTTGGGGTTGGTCCTGCTTTGAGCAGGGGGTTGGACTAGATGACCTCCTGAGGTCTCTTCCAACCCTGATATTCTATGATTCTATTCTATCCTTCTTGTATTGTGGGTACCAGGACTGGACATAGTGTTCCAGCAGCAGTCACACAAGTGCCAAATACAGTGATAAAATAACCTCTCTAGTCCTACTTGAGATTCCCCTGGTTTTGAATCCCAGGATGGCATTAGTCAAGCACTGGGACCTCATGTTCAGTTGATTATCAACCATACACCGCTTTTTCAGAGTCCCCGCTTCCCAGAATAGAGTCCTCCATCCTGTAAGTGTGGCCTATATTCTTTATTCCTAGGTGTATACATTTACATTTAGCCGTTCTCACACATACATTGTTTCCTTGCACCCAATTTATAAACTGATCTATATCGCTCATCCGTAACCCGTCCTCTTCATTATTTAACATTCCAATTTTTGTGTCATCTGCAAACTTGATGAGGGATGATTTCATGATTTCTTCCAGGTCATTGATTAAAAATGTTACATAGTGTAGGCCCAAGACCCAAACGCTGTGGTTCCCCACTGGAAACATGCCTGCTCGATGATGATTCTCCGTTTACTGTTACATATGAGACCTATCAGTCAGTCAGTTTTTAATTCACGTAATGTGTGCCATGGTCAGTTGATCTCATTCTAGTTTTTTAATCAAAATCTCGTATGGGACCAAGTCAACTGCCTTAGAGAAGTCTAAGTATATTATGTCAACATTTATTACCTTTGTTAACCAAACTTGTAATCTCATCAAACAAAGATATCAAGTTCGTTTTATAGGATCTGTTTTCCATAAACTCACGTTGATGTGTGTTAATTACATTACCCTCCTTTAATAATCTTTTCTTTAATAATCAAGTATCAGCTGCTCCATTGTCTTGTGTGGGATCAATGTCAGGCTGACCTGGGCCTGTAATTACCCAGCTCGTCCCATTGACCCTTTATAAAAACTGGCACAACATGAGCTTTTTTCCAGTATTCTGGGATTTCCCCAGTACTTCAAAATGTATTGAAAATCAACATTAACAGTCCAGTGAGCTTCTCGGCCAGCTGTTTAAAATCTCTTGGATGCAAGTTCTCTGGACCTGCTTCAGTAACTTCTGTTCAACATCCTCCAAGGATACTAGTAGATGGAAATAGTGTTATCATCTGATGAGACTATGTCATCTGTTTTCCCCCAAATATAGAACAGAAAGATTTATTGAAGACTGTCGCCTTTTATGCATTATTATTGATAATTCTACCATTTCCATCTAGTAATGGACTAATACCATTTTCATGATTCTTTTGGTTCCTATACTGATGCTCCAAACTACATCATGTGGAATTTGGGCCTTTTGAAAAACAAATATAGGCCTGAGGGTCTGTATTTCCACCACTACAAAGGGAGATGGTGGATTCTTCAGACATCAGAAGCTTTAAATCAAGATTGGGTGTCTTGCTAGACGATGCTCTGTAACTCAGCCAGACGCTTGATGCAGGAATTACTGAGTGAAATGCTATGATATGTGGTATGCAGATCATAACAGATTATCATAATAGTCTCTTCGGACCTTAAAATCTGTGAATCTATGGACTATAGTAGATGGGTTGGCTTAGAGCTGGGTGGAGAATTCAAAGTGAAAGAGACATTTTGCTTTTTTTCCCCCGCTTGTCAATTGCCTATTAGCAATTTTCTCAACTTCACTGGTTATATGACATTCTTCCCTGAATAATCTCTGCAGATTATTCTAAATCTGTCACTAGTTCTTTAGCAGTTTGTGCCACTGGTCTATATTCTAAATCCGAGCCATTGTAATCAAAGTTTGGATGTCCATCACATGGTATGACTCTCTCCCCTAATTGGTTTTATGCGGGGCATTGGAGGGGAGGATAAGCACCTTGAATGGGCTGTGAAGTCCCACGGAGGGATTCAGGAAGAAAGAAAGGAAAGGACGAATGAATATTTACAGTTGGGAAAACAAATTAAATCACCAAAAAGATGTGAAGTTGTTTCCAGTGGCAGGACTTAGACCCGACCCGTTTTGCTTTGTGGCTATGCAAGGGCAGGATTCTGAGTGGGAAGCATCTGACATCCACTTTGCACCGATGTCAAGAACGACAGTGGAGGCAGTGGCAAAGCAGAGAGAGAGACAGAGGGGCTCCTCTCAGGCAAATGATTTAAACTACAGAGACCATGAGAAAGAGAGTGAAAGGGAGAGATAAAGGGAGACAGAGACCTGGCTCCCACCTCTGGCAAGACACCACACCCCCACATGCATCAACAGAACTAACAAGGATGGAAGGAACATACACTCAGAATTGACAAAGTCCCCCAACTCTTCATCCTCCCTCCCCCCTGCCCTCCCAACCTTGTCTCATGCTTTTAAGAAGTTTCTAAGAGGTAGGTGTGCGGCCCTGTGAACACAGACACGTTAAATACAAGAGCCAGGGAAGAGGTTTCCCTAGCAACAACGATGAAGTGAAAGTGAGAAAACTCTCCTAGCTCTGCTCACGGTACTTTTTAGTGGTGTGGGATAGTTCTGATGATGGAAGCAGATGGAAAAATGTCCAGCCCCAGGCTACTGGCAAAGGGACGGGCGTGCAGTCATCAGAGCGTGGAGCTGCGTTCATTGGCCTCACCTGCCATTCAACACTTTGGAGCAACAGGTTACAGTGCATGATGGGACAAGGGCAAAAGCCGAGGTGGGGAGCAGTGGAAACACGTGTCCAGGAAGGCGTCTGCTATCCTGATGCGCAGGGCGAGCTGACGGCACTCGGACACTTTTTATGGCGTGCTGCTCTGCCAACACTTGGGCGAGTCGTATTTTTGCATGCATGTGCGGCAAGCAGCTTGTCTTCATGCACCATTTAGTGTATTCATGTGCAAATGGGTGTGCTCCATAGGCAACACTCACCTGGCGTCCTACATACACACAGAGCTACTCTGTGAGCAGGGCCAAGGGGCCAGTGCATGTAAATCTGCTAGCCAGGCAATGCAATGGGGTTTTCCTCCTTCTCTCCCCCACATCAGGGATGAACCCCGCAATTTTTAAATACGGGGTCCACACATGTAGCCAACTCTCATGCTCTCTCCGGTGCAAAAAAAGGACAGGCAAAGATTTTAAATCCCTGAATGTATCAGGTCTCTCTCCCTGCCATGCACCCCAGCCCTGGCCTTCCCCCTCCCTTGAAGATTCAGTGCCCCAGTGATTGCTGGAGGTGTTGCTCCTGTTTATAAAGGAGGCAACATCTACTTAGGAAGGAGAAGCCAAGCGGCATGACTTGGGGGACCAGCCATGCAGACTGAGAATCCCCCGCTACTGGACCCAACTCGCCTGCTGAAAACTGTTCAAACAATTACAAAGTACAAACAGCTTAATGAGAAAAGCACGATCCATTTGCCGGCATTTCCCAGGCAGCAAGAAGGGCCCGATCCAGCTTTCATGGGCCAGATCCTTAGCTGGTGTAGATCAGAGTAGTGCTACCGAAGTCAACAACTTCCCCTGAGCTGTTCCACGCCGGCTGACGAGCTGGGCCAGTGGGTTTAATTGACTCACTCCCACCTCATGCACTGAAGTATTCCAGCAGCAGGACGGGCAGGCTGCCAGGGCATGGAGCTTCCCAAATGTCCCAGGGCTAAGAGGAGCCGGAGGTAATAAGAATCATTGCATGCTCCTGGCACGCTGGTCACCAGTCTCCTCAGGCTTCGCACACGTTAATGGAGCCTCCCAGAACGAGACAGGGAACTGTCATTATCTCCATTCTCTAAGAGAAGGACAGGGAGACCCAGCAACAGAACCCAGGAGTCATAGTTGCAAAGCTCGGCTCTCGCCAAGAGCCTTGGAATAACCCATCACCTGTGTTCCAGCCAGCAAAGGCGCGGCAGCCGCTTCCTCACCCATTTGCATACTGAGAATACTGTGTCCTTCCTGTTCAGAGATTTGCAACCCAAAGCTCTAACATGCCTCGCCGAGGACCCTGTGGCTGAGCTCCGCCGGGCTCCACGCAGCTGCAGAGTTTGTGAATCACAGCCAGGCCATGCCAACCAGGCTGGAGCTGCACGAGTTATGTCTCGACCCTCCGCAGCAGCGGGATGCGACACCAGCTTGTGAGCCGGCTGAGGGTACCGGGGAGGACTGAGGATTTGAGGAGATGTTCTACCAGTGCATGTGGGGTTACAGAAATTCCTTAACCGCTGGAGAAAACCCACCGGCTCAGGGATCGCGGTGTGACTGGAAACCCATTGCTCCGTCTGAGGTAATGTGGGATGACTCCTGCCCAGAACCTGGCCTGGATGGCCACAGCAGCTGTGCCTTTCAGTGCTACCGATTCTATGATGTTAGCATTGCTAGGACAAGGTTTCTCCCAGCCCCGCTTCCCTGAGTACTGCATTGATAGACCCGATTTTCAGAATCAACGTAGCTGCCTGCACTTGTGAGCACCTCTGTTTGCCTGAGCAAATGCCAATAATGTGCCAGCAACTTGGCATCTGCCCAGGGCATGGCCAGCCTCACAGAAGCAAATGCCTTTTTGGAGACCATCTGATCATATGACCCCAGAGAGGAACTTCCTGCCTTTCTGGAATTCCTCCCACAGCCGCTCCTCCTTGGCACATTTAAACTGGTCACAAAACCCCTTGGGCCTCACACACACACACACACCGCACGCTGGGCTGGATCATAGCAGCCATTTTATAGCACGCTGCAAGGCTGCCCTGAGTGTAGGGAGCGAGTGACGAAGAATCCCATTGTGCATTTGAAACTGCGGGAGAGAGGGGGGTTAGTTCAGGAGAATGCAATTATCCAATTTCCTTAGGGCAGCCAGGTCAACAGCCCTGTGCTTGCACAACCTCCCAGGGGGGCTTTAATGACCACGAGTGGTCAGGACCGTGGTTTTATGGCTCATCGAAAAGAGGCCACACTGGCAGCACAGCGCCCCCTAAGGTCATGCCAGGGTATTGGTTCAGTGAGGACACAGGCAGCAGACTGTCCTGTATTGACTCCCCACGGCCATGTCGTGCAGCACCTTGGGTCCCTTAGGCACCTCCGCTCGATTAGTGACCCAGCCTCGCCTCCGAAGGGCATGAGACACAGCACGGCCCAAGGCAGCGTTGCACTGTCGGCACGGAACTGGGGGTGGGGGTGGGTTGGGGAGAAGGATCAGACACGCTGCCCGTGTGTACTCCCAGTGCTGGAACACTAGAGCAGAGGTGGGTCTGCAATGGGCCCCTGGGCCCCTCAGCCTACGGAGAAGTTTCCGCATGGAGCGGGTCTGGATCTCAACTCTGCAGCGGGCTCTCTCCTCTGATACCTTGGGGCCAAAGAGCTTCAAACGGAAGAGCCCGTTTGGATCTGGATCCAGAGCTGGAGTCTCGGGCCCAGAGAGCCCCAGATAACGTGCAAATGTGACCTTGAGAGGAGGCGCGCCTGACTCCGCTCTGCAGAACGGGGCTCGGAACGGACCATTAACGTTACGGCTGAAGTGGATGTGGAATGTGCAAAATCCTTCACTCCAGATGCCACAAGCAATGGGATAATTTGCTTTTATAACTGATGTTAAGGACCCTTTTAATCAGCGAATTACACCCTGCATAAACCATCATCTTGTATAAATTACAAGGGAAATTATGCAGGATGGCACGTCCCTGGAACTGACAGAGCCTGGGATCCTGCTGTGCCGGAGGGGGGACACAGCAAATGGCTTCTACAGGGTCTGCTTGGAACGGCATGGGATGAAGGGCAGCCCTTGCACAAGCTTGTGTGACACTGATGCACTAATGGAGCACTGAACTGGACACTTAACCAGTGAGCTAGGCAAGAGCAGCCCTTGGTAAAGTTCCTGCAGCCAGGCAGGTCTGGGATCTCCTGAGAAGGCCCAATTCCCAACTCTGGCTGATGTCTCACAAGCAAAAAGCAATGGGCAAACCACCCTTAGGCACTGTCAGCCAAGAGCGCTCTCCCACCCGCTTGTTTTAGTAAATATTCTAGATGGGGGTCATGACCCATGTCCTAGACAATAGAGAGACTAACCCCCACCACTGCTCCACCCAGGGCTGCACCATCCACTGGGAATGTCCATTACCACAAACCTCCTCTGCTCCCTCTAGGAACCTAGATCTGCCTCCGCTTTCTGTTTGAAGGACCGCCCCCTTCCCTTTGCCGGCAGCTGGGGTCTGCCCCAGGGAGCTGGTGGAGTCCGAGGCCCATTGTAAAGCCAAAGGAAAGCCATATGAGGCTGTACAGGCCCGTGCACAGACTAGGCCAAACCAGGGCCTTGAAGGCTGGCTTGTCACGGGAGCTCGTGGATACGCTCTCAGAGGGAAACCAGGGTTTGTACCGTGTTACAGTCAACACAAGTTTCCTGCCAACTAACTTGCCAACAGGCCCACGACCTGTCCCACTCCCTCCCTGCCCCAGTCTGCATGTGTGAGCTTTAAGAAACGCCGGGCCCTGTGCTCACGCCGCACGCAGCCGCTTTCAGGACACCGCTCAGTGTGTAATTGCTAATCGGCGTTTTTAATTATCTCATTTGAATTGTATTTCTCCCCTTTCACCTTTCCCTTAATGAAATCACAGGTGAGCAGACCTCCGACAGAATTAATTTGACACCTCCGCAAGGAAATGAGAGGCTCCTCTCCTTGGAAGAGAGACTCATTTGGTGCCTAGAGGGGTGGAACAATGCCGTCTTTATGCAAATTCCCCTTCATCACATTGAAGAGGCTTAATGGGGCTCATCGGAGTGGCTGCTGCACTGTAATATTTAGTGTTCCAGAGAGAGTCAATCAGCACCTTGTTAGCTCTGCTTCTCCAAGCCCGGGTAGAGCAAATGGAGTGAGAAACAGTTAAATAAAGAAGGCATTTCATTTTCTCCCCAGCTCTCCTTTCCCATTTCACTGGCGGTGGAGACACCCAGCTGGGGTTTTAAAGAAAAGACAAACCGGGCCCTGGGTTCGGTTCTTCCTTTCGGGCACCGGGGCCATCTCCGTGGTGCCGGGTGGCTGACACCACCTGCGGCCTGGACTCTGTTAAAGGCTGGGAGCACCTGGGCTCCGTTCCCCTGGCAGGTCAAGCAGGAGAAAAACCACGAGCTCCCCTTCACCAGCCAGTGCCGGGGGCCAGACTCCATAACTGGGGTGGGGGGATAAGCCAGCAAATGCTCCACTTCCAGACCTGGCACGTGAGCACTAAGGCGATGAGTTGGCACCTCGGCTCTGTACTGGCCTGGCCCAGCCCTGGGCCCCAGCAGGGTGCGTCGGGAGGGCTGGGGCACCCTGAGATTTGTCCCAGATGCGGAAGGGCTGAAAGGCAGCTCAGCCCAGCACAGACTGGCAGCAGCGCGAGAGCCGGTCCAGGTTGGGGATCCAGGGCGGAGAGGCTTGGCTGCAGAGTTAGCCTCTCCCAGCCCAGCTGGGAGGAAAGTTTGGGCTGGCAGGAGACTAAAGAGCAGGGGAAGGAGCTGCATGACCCTGGATCCCCCTCGTCTTTTCCACTGCACAGGGGCTGCTAGCACCGGGCCCCGCTTTGCAACCCACCTGCCCAAACGTGGCAGCTGGAACACAGCCCCAGCAGCGGCTCGTGTGTCTGGGGCCACCAACCCAGGAGACAGCTCACTGGGCCAGGCCTTGTGCGTCTACTTGCCCAGCACAGCTCAGCTCTGAGAGCCCATCCCGGCACCATGGAGCCAGCAGCGGGCACCCCAGCGCTGAGCAGTGGGTGATCATGAGGAAGTCCTCGGGGGCCCGGAAGGGGCACATGCCCTCATGGCACTGACCTGAACGACAGGAGGCAGCCGGGCAAAGTCCCATGGGCCAGACCCCTCTTTACTCACCCTGCACTTCACACGGCTCGCAGAGTAAGGTACTATTTAGTGGCCAGAGCTCCACTGCCTTTCTGAGGCGAGTCCAACCAAGCCAGGCCCGATGGCTCCCCAGCCGCAGGGGCTCCCCCAGGAGAAGCCCCCACTCACCCCCTTTCTCCCTTGTCCCTGACGGGAGCCCTCTCAATTTCCCACTCCAGCTTTGGAGACGCTCTCCATTTTGGTTGCCATAGTTCTCAAAGCTCGTCCCAAACCACTTAACGGGCCCCTTCCTCGCAGAGCCCGCGAGCGGCCGGCAGCTCTCCCGCTAATGGCACTGTGCCTCGAATCACAATTACAGTAAATAAATCCTATTAGAAGTACTTTTACTACAGCGTGTGTGCACCTCATTACAATGTGCCAAACCCCTGGCCCCTGGGAGCTCCGTTATTATGAAGCCGGGATGGATGGATGCTGGGAAATTAATGCTTCTCCGAGTTAATTTGTTTTTGTTAGCGGGCGTCGCCGAGCAGCAAGGACGGCTGGTTTAAGGGTCGATCCCAACTGGTTTTAATGTTTGTCTGAGGGAGATTGGGAGCCAGGCAGGCACCAGTTCACCTCCAGGAAACCCTGCAAAAGCAGCCCCGGGTGGCAGCTCCTATCACCCAGGATCTCTATGCTGACCCCACTGGGCAAGTGAGGGGGAGCCCAACAGGGAGTGCGTCCAGCCCCGGTTAGCTGTCACACAGCAGTGGTGGGCTCGGAGGGGCAGGGAGGGGATTGAGGCTGGGGGAGAAAGGACAGGGCTCGGAGGATGGAGTGTATTGGTGGCTGCCCTGACCCACCCAGGACACTGTCGTTCGTGTGGAATAACGACGGTGAACGCTGCCGAACCCAGCCAGGCTGCCCTGCAGCCCCTTCTTGTGCCTTTTCCTGGCCTGGGGTCAGGAAACGCCAATCACCGCCTTCAGAGCCAGCGTTCTCCGGGCGCTGCATTTCCAGGGCGCACTGGGAGCGCGCGGGGGGCACTGACTCAGCCAGTGTCACAGGGGGTGGGGGAGTCCCGTTCCCACCCCCCCGCCACTTCCTGGGATTCACAGTGATTCTTAGCCAAGCAATAGATCAGAAGGTTTATTGGAGATGCCAGGAACACAATCCAACTCCGAGCTTGTCAGTACAAACAGGCCCCCTTAGTCAGGCCCTTCTAGGGGGCAGGGAGATGAGACCCGAATCCGAGCTCCCCACCTCTCTTCCCCAGACCGCTTCTACTTGTCTTCAATCCCTCCACTCGTCTGCCTTCCTTTGTTCACTTCCCGGGCCGTAGGTGTCAACTCCCCTCCCCCTTCTCATCTCAGGTTACAGCAGCCCCGGGTGGCAGCTCCTATCACCCAGGATCTCTATGCTGACCCCACTGGGCAGCTCCATCAGCAGGCTGAGGGGCACACACTGAGCCATTTCCCTCCCGTTGCACATTGACTGTTGCTGATGCACTGGCAGGCTGCTGGCATGGCCTCTGGGGAGGCTTTGCCCACCACTAGGCTGGCACGGTGGGAATGGCGTTGCCTTGTTGATACCAACATATTGAGCTAGTGTGAATTTCTAGGCATTTCCCTGAGTGAATGGGGTGGAGGGGGGGTGAGGGAGGCAGGTAATAAAGAACCCCAAAAAGAAACCTGGCTGGATTCAGTGCCTAGAGCAACGCAGCACTTCCCAGTATATGGGATGTGCCCCCGAAGGGTTGTGGGGCACAGACGTACCCCTCAACAGGGCTCCAAGTTTTCTGCTTTGGTTTAACAGAGAAAGCCCGTCCCTAGCTGTTGTGCTTGCAGAGCAAACCACCAAGCCGCGAAGCAAGTATAACGGACTCACAGACATTTGCCAGAGCTGGAAGAGAGCCTGACACCGAAGCTCTGAGGTGGGAACTGTCCTGTTCATTGAATCAATTTCTAAGCCAGCAGGGACCATCTGATCACCCCGCCTGACTTTCTGCATAACACAGGCCAGGAAATCGCCCCTCGCTGCCCCAGTTACCCCTGTCCTGAGCCCAAAGACTTTAAAACATTTCAGCCCTTAGGAGACCACGCTGCTGTGTGCCACGGGCAGAGAATGGGAGACACCAAAGTGCCACCAATGCCCAAGGCCCCTGCAGGGGCAGGGAATTGCTTAGCAGGGATAGACCCAGGTAATCCTAGCTGGCGATCCATAGCCCGTGCTGGGGTGCAGGGCAAACCCCCAGGTTTAAGAGAGAGCTCACTCAGAGACCACGGAGGAGACGTCGCTCACAACTCCCCTGTGCCCCGAGGAGGGAAGGCCAGGGAGACTCATGAGGGAGGAGAGATCCCCAGCAGGGGCAGACTGTAGGGTGCCTGCATCAAGGCCTCCGATCCTCTCTAGCAGCACATGACAGGCCTGCCCCAGCCTGCCATGGAGCCACTAGCTGGGGAGTGGGTGTGATGGGGAAGGTTTGCTAGGGCCAGGCATAATGTCACTGGATGCTGAGGAAACTTCCCCCTTCGCAGCTCCGCCCATGCCCAGGCCCCACTGCCGTCCCTATGCATCACTGACACCCCTCAGGCCCACTGTATCCCACCTCCAGCTGCAGTGCCCAGCTCCCTAGAGCACCCCAGAGCCACAGACCCTCCTTGCAGAAACCATCCCCTGGGAAGCAGCAGATTTTACAAGCGGCTCCTCCGGGTATAAACAAGGCAAAAAGCACCCTGAGAACAGGGGGGCAGGCACAAGGCTCCATTCAGGCTCATTCCCTCACCAAGGCAACCCCCTGATCAGGATCAGCCTCCCTCACCACTCAAGCCCCACAAACCAGGGGTGGAGTGCAAAAGCCCCATTATATAGCAAGACCTATCCCATAATGCACTGCAGATTTAAAGAAACAGGAAAACTACTTTTAAATACAACAGTGTTCTCCACAGCACTCACATGAGACCCAAGCTACAAAGAGGAACCAAGAAAATTATACAAGGGGGGATTTTCCCGGCTCTGTGTGTGAAAGGAAGGACAGGGCTAAACCCAAAGTTGCTATGGTTCATATTCTAACAACCCAGTCAGAAGGGATTAGAACCAGCCGGCCACCCAGCATCAGTCCACAGCTCCCGGGCTGCTCGCCAAAGCATAGGCCAGTGGCCTGGCCCCAAAACTGGGAGTCAGGTAGGGTTGCCAGGCCTCCTGGATTGTCCTGGAGTCTCCAGGAATTAAAGCTTAATCTTTAACTAAAGATTATGGCATGTAATGAAACCTCCCAGGAATACATCCAGCCAAAATTGGCAACCCTAGAATCAGGAGTTTTTCATTCTAATCCCTGCTGTGATACTAACTTCTTCTGCCCTTGGCTAAGTCACTTTCTCTCCCTGCCTCAGTTTCCCCATCTGTATAGTTTTACTGCAGAGCTGCTCATTAGAGATGGGTTGAGGGATGTTTAGTTTGGATCTGCACTGTCTGGCTAGAGGCCGTCTGCAGCGTACTCGCTTGGAACGTGGGAAATGGGAGGTATTTTGGGATGCCATTGGCTGGCAAGTGTTTCAGTTTGGGCTTGGAGAGCTGCACTGGCTGCATTGCACTAGCATCTTTTACAAGCGTAACTGTCTTCTCTCACAGTGTGTGTATCTGTGTGTGTGTTTCTGTGTGTATGTATCTGTGTGCATGTATCTGTGTGTGTGTGTGTATGTGTGCGTGTATCTGTGTGTGTGTGTGTATGTGTGCGTGTATCTGTGTGTGTGTGTATCTTTGTGTGTGTGTATCCTGTGTCTATCCAGGTGCACGTGCGCATGCGTCCATTTTCCAAACCCGGTGGGCTTCCCAGCAATGCTGGGGTCTGACTTTGCAGGGTCTCTTGACTGGTGTCCCTATGATGTCTGCTTTCCCCAGCTCATCCACCTCAGGGGGCCTGTGAAACGTGGAATTCTGCCTGCAGGCCTCTCTCTCACTCCCCACAAACTCGTGCCCCTCGCTGCCTCCTCATTACATCAGACTCAGGCCCTGTCCCGTCGCTCCCTCCTCCAGGCGCTGCCGGGGCAGGGCTCCAGCAAAGCGCTTACCCCAGCCCTGCACTGGCCAGCCTCACAGGGCCACGACTGCAGCAGTGCTCCCTGGGGAGACCTGAGCCTTGTGGCTCTGAGGGGACTTGTTTGAATTACAAACCCCACAGCATCAAGGGGAGGTTTAAGGCTATTTATTGACGCTGCTGGTGCACCCGGCCCTGGAGACTTCTCCTGCCCTCCCAGGCTTGTACACACAGACAGTAAAAGGACCCATAAACCAGCCTTTAAAGGCCCCTTGTAAAAAAGGCTCCCTTTAAAGATGCAGAGCAGGAGGAGCGCTATGAGCCTAGGGAAGGCAGAGCTTCCTGTCCACATCAACCTGGCAGGTCTGCCGTAAACACTGATCTTTCCAATGGCACGTCCTGCCTCCCAGCAACCTCAGGAAGGGGCAGCTTCAGAGATGCCCTGGCCAGACAGAACCATCCTGATCGTCTAGTTTCCCCTCCCGTATAACCCAGGCCACGGGATTTCCCAGGAGTAATTCCTGGTTGAAATAGTGGTCTTTTAGAAAAACAGTCCATGACGGAGAGTCCACCACATCCCCAGGGAAGTTGTTCCAATGGTTACAATCAATGGTATTAAAATACATTTTGGGTGCTTGTGCCCAGTTTACCAAGCAATCTAGATCGCTCCGCATCACTGCGCTGGCCTCTGCAGTATTTTTCACTCCCCACTCCCCCGCCCGATCCGACTCTGTGTGTCCTCTGCAAACTTTAACAGTGTTTACATTTTCTTCCAGGTCACTGATAAAAATATTAAATAGCATATGGCCAAAAACCAATCCCTGCAGGACGCCACTAGAAATCCTGCCACTCAGTGATGATTCCGCATTTGCAATTACATGTTGTGACTTATCAATTAGCCGGTTTTTAACCCAATGCATGTGTGCCAGGCTCCTTTTGAATTGTTCTAGTTTTTTAATCAAAATGTCAGGAGGTACAAAGTCTAGCGCTGTACAGAAGTCTGGGTATAGTCCATCAACACTGTTACCTTTATCAACCACATTTGTAATCGCTTCAAAAAGGATATCAAATTAGTTTGACAAGATCTATCTTCTATAAACACATGTTGATTGGCATTAATTCTATCACTCTCCTATAAGTCTTTATTAATCGAGTCTCATGTCAGCCATTCCATTATTTTGCCTGGGACTGGTGGGGCTTAGCTTAGGCTAGTCGCCCCTCCATCACTTTGCCCCGCCCAGATCCACCAGTCCATTATTTAGGTAAAGCCCATCGCCCAGCCCATATCATAGGGCACCATGGAGAAGGCACTCCATGAAGATCCAGCTTAGCTGAACTACCAGTGTCTGAAGAGAAGCTAGACACTGTCCTTGCAGTGGCTTGGCCCAGATGCTCTCACAGTACCACAGTTATCACCAGCGGGATATGAGGACGGGTCCAAGCTCTTCCAGCACCAGACAGGGATGCCACATAGTCAGGGCTCCAGTGGACTGATGCCTAAACTAACCATTAGTACATTTCCCTCATGTTGCACCATTCCCTGGAGGACCTCCAAGAGCTTTACAAAAGGAGGTGAGTATCATTAGCCCCATTTTACAGATGGGGAAACTGAGGCATGGAGGGGGTGGTGACTCAGATAGTGAAGAATAGAACCCATCAGTCCCTATTCTATCCTGCAGATCATGCTGCAAAGCAGCAAAGCACAAAAGGCTGACCTTGAGCAGATTGCAGACCTGATAGTTGTGGATTAATAGCTACAAGGGTTTTGACACCCCCGGGGTCCTGGGAACACAGAGTCCCAACTAGGCAGGTTCTGCACTTCTTCGGCCTTCTAAGAGCGAAACACTCACTCCAGGCACTTTTTGTGTGGGGATTGTTGCAGAGGAGACCTTGGGCACGGAGCCAGCCTGGTCTGTGCCGAAAGCAGGCCGTGGTACATTCTATCCCCTCTCCCTTGCCAGCACCGCTAAGCAGCGTGGATTTTGTTGGGGTGCTGGTAGATGAACGTGGATGGCCAGAACCTCAGCTGGTGCAAATGGGCATTGATCGATGACTGCAGAGAAGCTCTGTTGGCTTCACACGGCAGGGGCTCTGGCCCACACTTTAGGCCGAAAGGTGCTAAGAAGATAAGAGCTTTTTAATGATTACTGCAGCTACGTCAGCCCACTCCCCCTGCAGTCAGCACGCGCCTAGGAGCGCGCTCGGTCCATAAGCAGCCTACGCATCAGCACATCCCACTCCATACACAGCCCCACCCCGTGCTGACACAGCACATCCTTCCCCATTGCTCCTGCTCCCGGGGGCGCTGAAGCCCTGGGCACCCCAGAGCAGAGCTGCAGAGAAGCTGCCATTGATCCGTTCATTCATCCTGCAAAGGGAGCCTTGGGGGGTGGGGAATTCTGAGAGGCCAGGTGGGAGCTCTGGCCGGAGCAAAGGGCCCTGTCTCGCCCTGCAAGGAGAGCTCGGCGTGCGGCTAGCAGGGACGGCTACACTAATGCTGAGCTGCCTTCCTACTGCAGCTGTTCGGGAACTACTGTGGTGTTCGGGAAAGAGACGGAACAGCATCAGCCCCTACGGGTGGGGAGCGAATAAAGCCCCCGGCTGCCCGTCTCCCCAGAGCAGGAGAGCAGAATACGCGGACATGCTTTCAGGCCGGCTATTAACCTTCACAAACGTGTGTGTGAATTGAGTGCCAGACTGATGGGCCTGGAGGCCGGACTGCTCCGCCTGTCTCAGTCCTCCCAGCTCACAATGCGAGAGCCGGAGGAACCCCAACCAGAGCTGCCTTTCTGGGAAACGCCTCCTCTTCTTTTCACTGGCACGGGTGCAGCTAGCCATGGCGGGGGGCACTAGTGTGGACAGGGCAGCAGAGGGCAAGACCAGGTGCCAGGGCCCACGAAAGATTAATCCAGCCCTGCAGGGGCTGGGCACCCCTGTTTTCTTCAGTGGGTCGTTGAGCCTCAGAGCACCCACCCAATTGGCGCCTGTGAACTACTCCACCACTCGGCTTCACGCTGACCTCATTGGAAACCTCCAGTCCTTTATCCTCACCTGAGCCTTCCTTCCCATACGGCTGCCCAGCTCAGCTCATGCTGACCACCGAGCCCCTTCTCTGCCTCAGCTCAGTGTGTGCATCTTCCCTCCCT
Source organism: Dermatemys mawii (assembly GCA_007922305.1). Classification (NCBI taxonomy): domain Eukaryota; kingdom Metazoa; phylum Chordata; order Testudines; family Dermatemydidae; genus Dermatemys; species Dermatemys mawii. The sequence continues at coordinate 19,658,546 of ML677361.1, read as the reverse complement.
CTTCGTGTGTCTAGAGCTCCCACTCTTCTAACACAAGTGGGTGATGCTAGGGAGCCAGGCTGCCTTGTGCAGAAAAATGGGCTGGATGGACATCTCTGGAGAACATCAGTAGCAGCAGAGACTTCCCACAACGCACCTCACCTTTGCAGGGTTTGGTCAGTCTTGACCTTTCTGATGAGGCTGCTCATAAGGGAGCCAGTTAGGGCCAGGTTGTCAGAAAAGCCTCACACCCAACAAGCATCCAACCCACAATGCTGAGCTCTTCCTGAAATCTGGACGCGACTTTTGGTGCTAACCGGCCCAGCCCTTGGTACCAGGAGTGATGGTGATTTTTGGGGATGAAGGTGCTTGGCTTCCAGGCATGACCCAAAACGCTGGACATGATCAAAAACAATAGCACAGGGTGCTTCAAACGCCAGGGAGCTCCTTCCTGCAGCAGGCACAAAGCTTTCTGGAATCTCAGGCTGGAAATTCTGCAATCCAGACGGGAGCGTAATGGCACCAGCTACAGTCTGCGGGACAAAGGTACATTTGAGTCTGGAAGTGAGTGCTGTGCTGCTCCCAGGGAACATCGAGAAAGGCAGGTAGTTCTCTCCTGCCACATGGTGCTTTTCCTGCCATATTTTTTTGCTTCTCCCCGTTCACCTCCCATTCTGCCATAACTGCTCCTGGCTGCACCTCTTTGTCCCCTCCCTCCTCTCGGCACACGCGCTCCCAACACCTCTGAATTTTAATCACACTCGCACTTAAAATTTTAATGATAAAACCTGGAGTCACACTCAGAGCACTCTGAGATCCCTCTGATGAGCGGAAAGGCATTATGGAATGTAAATATTTACAACTCCACCTGTAGGGACAGCTCAGCCCTCCTTGCTGGGTTAGAATAATATAGATCACCGCGTTAATAATACATAGAGGTATTAAAATTGAACCATGGGCAGGTATTACCTACAGAAGCACTGAATTATGGATAGAACTTGTTCCCAACTTTTTGTTTTTAATTAAAAAGCCCCTTTCAGTAATGCCATTAAGAAGTAGCTTACTTTTTTTTTCTTTTTCCTTTGTAAATAATACAATCCTATAGCATTTAGCTTGTGCTGATGAAACATCTTTGATGTTCCATGAATTGCTAAGGTAATTGAATAAAAATAATATTTACAAAAAGAGAGGGTGAGAGAAAGAGAAAGATGCTGCCCTCTAAACCTAAATCCTAATGAAATCACCTTCTCACACTGAGCAGAGTGACAGCCAGGCACTGGATTTCTGCATATTCCAATAATCCTAAACCTATTATGGAGACACCATATGAACCACATGTTACGGATTAAGACCAAAGAAAAAGCTCAATAAAAAACTGAAACTTCCCTTTAATTCCTATGGAGAAAATGCATCATCCTCTCCTCTGGATCGGTGCCAAAATGTCTAGACGATGACCACTTTATGCATCTGATGAAGTGGGTTCTAGCCCACGAAAGCTTATGCCCAAATAAATTGGTTAGTCTCTAAGGCGCCACAAGTGCTGCTCGTTCTTTTTGTGGATACAGACTAACAGTCCTCTGAAATCTGTTTCCAGCTAATGGCTCCCAGGCGTCTATCTGCCAGGGTTCTCTGGGTGGTCAGATCTCAAAGCACCTTTTTACCTTTTGCTAACGGATTATCAGAACTATGCTCTGGGATCTCTCCAGCCACTGCTAAAATGCAGCCCCCTCTTGTGCAGAGTGGCCGCTGTAACAGCGCACAAGAATGCTACCCAACAGTTTAGGATAGGAAGTGAAGAAGAATTTTGTATCCAGTTGAGGCCAGCAGACTGTAATTACACTACCTGGGTTTTGGCCAAGTCATCAGGGCTAACATCCTGGCTCCCATGCAAACTGTCTTGGGGTAATCAGCACATGGTCAGGCCCCCAGTTTTACATCTCCTCTGGTGGTGCAGGAACCCCTTCCACCACTGGGACACTGGCGCCCTGTTATTAATGCACTAGCATGGTATAAAACTCGTCGTTAGCACTTTCCTTGGAAATAATTTGGCCTACAATAATGACAGGTTTTCCAATTATCTTCCTGTGTGCAGATATTAAAGGAGAGATTAATTTTACATAAGCGCCTCTTTCCACCCTCAACCCCCCCAGGATTATATCAAGCAGGTTTGAGAATAAAACTGCGAAGAGCTGACAAATGCCAGCGTGCTGGCATCGAGAGCGGCACGGCCCAGGCTGAAGGGTGAGTGGGTAGGTGAGTAGGCGGATGGATTTGAACTTTTCTTGTTTGAAAGGCGCGTCTGATGAGACACTAACCTAGGCAGGTTTTAGAACTCCCTGCACGGCACTAGAGCTGTCCCGCAAATCAAACCCCGCATACACTCCGGAAAGGGGAGTAAGTGGGACCCTCGCTAGCCAGCACCCCGTGCCCGAGCTAGCCTTTCAGAGCCACGGCGTTTCTCTTGCCAGCAGCGGTTTCACAATGAACAGAGCAATTTCCAGCAGGTTCCCCAGAGGGGACTATTTTCGTCCTGTTCTGATAATGACCATGAAACCTCCTATGTATCCCCGACTCCCATGACAATATCCCTCCTGAAAACAGTGCGCTGATGCAATCAAGCCCCCGAGCCACTTTCATCCCTGGAGTAAGCGAGGGCAACTCAGTTGAAGTTGATGGGCTATGGTCCATTCCCTTGGGGACCCCGCTTGGGCCTTCCCCACAGCTCTAATGTGTCCCATTTGCTCCTTTCCACACTCCTGAGCAGGAACAGCTGGGATTAATGTAACCACACCCAGGACAGAGCATCAGCATGTGCTAAGGATGAGACTGGAGAAGGTTTCCTGGCCCCGTCTGCTTACAGTCAAATAACAATTTCACCTGGTGCAAATGAATTCTAAGCCTCCCGCAGACCTTCGCGTACAAAGTGAGTCCTGAAGAAAGCGTCCCTTCATATTCATTGCAGCTCTACTCCTTCTCCCTTAAAGCGGCTGTCCTCCGGATGCCGTATCCTTCATCCTCATCAGAGCAGAAAACCAGACCAAGCCACTCACCACGGATTTGGTCACGCTGCTATTCTAGAGACAAAGGACAGGGAACCTTGTTTATTGGCACTGCAGCTACCGGGCTGCGGGGTGGGGTGGAAGAAGGCGGGAAATCCAATGGCTTTGTGGAAGCAGGATTTCTCACTGGCCAGTAGCCCCACTGCCTGCTGGTTCTGCGAACCCCTCAGACCTTGCAGCCAGTTTGGGCTGGGTCATAGCTTAGATGGGAGGCCATCAAGGAGCACCTATGTGCTATGGGATGTGACTGAAGAATTACATCTACAAGTGGTGCACCAGTGTCCCAGCATGGAGGTAGAGTAGGGTGTCCAGATGTCCTGATTTTATAGGGACAGTCCCAAGTTTTGGGTCTTTTCTTATATAGTCTCCTATTACCCTCTGCCCCCATCCCGATTTTTCACATTTGTTGTCTGGTCACCCTAAGGTAGAGGGTGCTGGGGCCAATGTAGTGATCGATCGATCAATAGATCCTGCCCACCTCTGGTCATTTGGTCACATGACAGACATTCATGGCTCTCGTTCGAGCGGACAGGTAAGAGGTGCTCTACGACCCTAAGCTGAAAGGGGCAGTCTGTGTGCAAAACAGCACTGCTATACAAAGTCCCAAGGGCAGCTCGGTCTCCGTCCCTCAGGCCCAGCAATTGGCTCGATTCTGAAATAGCCCACTCAGCCCGGGTATGGACGGGGAGTTCTGGTTACAGGGAAACAACAAGGCAAGCGCAGTGCTTGCTGGCAATGTAGAGTATCAACCTGCAGCTGTGGGACTGTCTCCTGGGACGAGGGGAGGGGAAGAGATTTGCTCCTCCCACCAGCTCCTTAGCGCTCAGGGAGCGCTGCCTGGAATGGTGCAGTGTGAGCTGTCAGATCTCCCAGGAACTGATCCCAGGGCAGGTGCCAAAACAACAAGCAGCATGGGTCCGAAAAACAGCCGATCCACCGGCATTACCGCAGTGCTGGGGCTGGCTACAGGTGGGGTGTGCGTCCCATAACTAAGGCTCTGCCCCAAGGAGCTTCCAGTGAAATAGAGACGGGCACCACATCAATGCATCTAGCCATTAATAGTTACACAGAGGACCAACGCCAAGAGCAGCCAGGACCCCAGAGATGAGCCGCACGGGGGAGCTAAACAGGAGTGGGCTTTAAGGAAGGACACTCTTGTTCTTATTTTTTTTTAGAAGGCCTTTAAAAAGTCTCAGTCTAAGATGTGCAGAGACTGGCATCTGGCTATGATTATTCATACCTCCCCCTTTAAAAAGAAATGCTCCATTAATGGTCCCTAATACAGGAGGGTGAATTTTCACCCACAGCGCAGAGTCGGCTGATGACTTACTGGAGAATGCTGTCAGTCTGGGTCCGTTCTTTTTGCTAGTGGTAAGGGTGATGTGCATCAAAGGGCTGGAGTGATTCCAAAGTTCAGTGCTTGAGACGTCACCTTATGCAGAGATCGCTCCGTGACCCCAGGCTTTATTTTTCCTTTAGCTTGTTTTTTTTCAGAAGGCTCCCGAGTCTCTCGTCGATTTCAGGTTGCTTTTCCTCACTCGTTTATTAAAAGCTAATTGAGCTCCGAGCAAGCGATGGCTCTCAAGGATGGCTCAATAATAGGGGGAATGTATCAGGAGGATTTTTGGCTCAGCTCCTCCATTATGTCTAATTGCAGTTTCCACCTTCTGAGCTAGTAGCACACTAGCTAGCTTCCCATCCTCCTGTTCCTTAATTGTACTCGCCTGTAATGTACTGTACCATCCACCGGTACCCAAATGATAATTGCAACATCGATCTTGCAAAAAATCACTGTGGAAAACCTGGTCTTTTGCACTTTTGTCCGACAGTGAAAGGCAGTTCAGGCCGTCAGTTGAGCGGGGCAGAGAAGACAGGTCTGATCGCTGTTCTTGGGGGTGATCTCTCCTCTCTGCCAGCCTGGGGGATGGATGAACTGAATGCTAAGCCAAGCACCAAACTTTTCTGAGGTTTAAGGGCATTTTCTCGCCTCTCTTCCTTTCCCCTCTTGGCCAGCTGCCCTCAGCAGGAATCTGAAGTGTTGGAGTGTCCAGAAAACTTCCTGAGCATGAGATGGATTTGATCAACAGTAGGGCTGTTTCCCCCGGGGGACATTTAACGCAGAGCTTGACCAGCATTGGAGGAAGAGACTGTGAGAAGCAGCCCAGCCCCCACCTGGAGCTGGAATACAGTCAGCAAGGCAGGGATGGAGCCTTTGCTAGGGGTGAGCTGCAGAGGCTGATCCCGGTTAATGCCCCTGCAGACAGTACCCAAAGGGTAACTCTAGTGAGGGGAGATACTGCCTTTCAAAGTGCTCCCTGTCAGCCTGGGACGCTGGAGCCATCCCTTCAATGGAGAGTCACCAGACCTGGGGATGGGGTGACAGCTGACTGGAGGGGAGCTGGTATTACTGACAGCTGACAAACCGCTGGACGGCTGGCAGACTTGGCCTCGCTCTCACAGTCTGGATTTTCTCTCCATCAGGTGATGAGACCCAAGCAGAAGTAAAGCACCCAGGGCCTTGTTCTCCTCTTGCACCATTTCTATGCTGGAGTCGCTCCTGGTGCGAGTGGGGAGTCAGGCTGGTGGATTTGCCTCCCAATCCGTGCCCTGTGTATCCATGGAGAGAACCCTCCCAGGGCCACAGAATCTCAGCTTGTCTCTCTTTACATACTACATTTTTAGCCCTGGTGGCCGGGAGGAAAACTCTCTGAACCTGAGCCGACGCAGGGCTCCCTGCTGGAATCTGCACCCAGCTGGCAAAATGCTCTGGGAAGGGCCAACGGCCGCCTTCCAACTCTGAAACCTAATGATGACTATTGGAGGAGCACCCCGGTTAACTAGTTCACTGAGTGGAGCAGCAGATTAGCTCAGGCCCACTTGCCCTAAGGCAGGGCAGACCCACAAGGAGGAGGATCCTCAAAAGGGCTCCAATGAATTCCCTGGGGCCCATCCCATTTATACCGGCTGGCTGTGATGCTCCGGCAGGTAGATCCACAGCTCCAGCTTAGCCGTGAGTCACCCCCTTAGTGTGGCGGCACGCGCAGGGATCACGCTGCAGGGGCCTGGCTTTGGGGACAGGGTGTGCAGGGGAATGATGGAGTAAACTCAGGCCCAGCACTGTCACTCCAGATCCCTTCCCCATGCAAGGCCCAGCTCTGTCCCATGCACTGACCCCTCATACAGCCTCACAAGGGTCCCGAGGCGTCAGGCAGAAATGGCCAGTGGGACTCACCTGGGGAGGCGGGGCTTGTTAGCCCCCCCCCCCCCCCCAGGGCTGCAGCCAATACAGGGAGGGGCTTGGGGGGCCGGTCTGCCCCATTCCCTGCCCCATGAGTGCTCTGCCCCATCCACCCCCCATCATCCCCTGCACCCCACTGGCCACTAGGACCGCCAGCCCCGCCCCCTGGGACAGGGACAGGCTCCCATGTGCCTTGCAGCGAGTCTGGGCCCCTGGCAGGAGCTCTCAGCCCCACATCTCCCCCTGCCCTTGCCCAGCAGTTAGTGCTATTCCTACCTCCTCCCGCACTTCTGTCCCTGAGCAGCCCTGCAGCTCCCATCCCGCTCTCCCCCCGCAGGCTGGGTGTTGCTGGGGGGGAAGCAGAGGTGATGCCTGTCTGCGCTGCTCACAGGGGTGCGGAGCTGCCCTGAGCCGAGGGGCTTCTTCTGCTCCCCCCGCCCCTAGAAAGGTGTTGGTGACTGGGGGAGAAGGCTGCAGCTCTGATTGGCTGCTCTTCCCCCGGAGGCGAGGCAGTGGGGAAGGCGGGGCTGACAGTGGCAAGAGTTGCCGCGGCGTGGGTGTCGGTGGGCGGGCAGGGCATCACCCCACCAGAGAGAGACTGGCTGGGTCTCCATGGCGCTCCTTGTGACGGGCGGCCAGAGGGGATGCAGGAGAGCAGAGCATGGCCAGCAGGTACCGCCGTGCAGGGGAGGGGTGCCCCACGTTCAAAGGGATCTAGAGAGATTTGCTTTGCTTTGCTTTCGCTCTCTTTTTTTTTCAGTTTTAAACTTCTCTCCAGGATAATGCAATAAAGACATGAAGCACCTAATTTTCATTGGGGGACAACAGACGCAATGGTATATTTACCCAGTCATACCATTATGAAATCCTACAATTAAGGCTTCAATCAGATAAATGCAATTACATAATACGATCTTATACGATATAATTAAAAACATCTGCAATCAAACTGAAGCCGATGGTACAGTAATCCTTAATCAGAAATTACCCACCAGCGGCTCCACTCTGAAGGCGCAATGCAGGCGTTCCAGCAGACCACGAGAAGACATTCAGTTGGGAAGCCGTGTGGCTGTCTCTGGAGGGAAGAGACCATGCAGGATAATTCGTAGAAATCGAGCCAAAGTATCTGTTGCAGCCCAGACAAGCGCAACCCTGGTGCACTCAAAGGTGCTGCCCCCACGCCAGATTCTGCTTTCACTAGCACTGGTGTACATTGAGAATAACTCCACCGAAATCAATGGGAGTCCCTTAGGATTTCCAGGGCAGAATGTGGCCCTTGTATTTCAATAGGTAGCCCCAATGGAATCTACATGCTGTAGCTCCTGGGTGGACAGTGGCAGGACAATGATTGCTTTACCCGGCGGTGCCCAGACTCTGCACCATCATGCACTTCATTGGCAACTAGCAAGAAGACCAAGGGCCAGGGTTAGTTTGCATCTTAATTTACCTTCATTAAAAATAAATGCACCCAACCTTACCATTGCCTGGGGTGCTCCTCTTCCTTCGTAGCTGGAGAAGAACGGCTTGTTGTTGGGAGCTAACAAAATAAAAACCTGCTGTTGATTAGCTCTGTCTTCACCCACCAGCTGCAGCAGGCATGGTAGGACAGCGTCAGCTGCCTGCAACACTGAGGCCACTCTACTGCCACCCCAGAAACTGGACTCAAGAATCTTTTTTTATTAAAAAAAATAGTCTCAAGTAATTCAAAGCAGACAAACCCTGAAGTGGACAATGCTGCACTTCCTCCGGTCCACCCGGAAATTCAGCAAGGTTGATGCCAGCCTATGCCCCAGGGAATGATACAGATCACCATCCACTAGGCCACACAGCTGGAAGGTGGCAGGAACATGACAGTCTTGGTCTGATGGCAGGGTCCTGCTCTTCAAGCCAATTCAGGCAGCATCTTGGCACATCCAGAGCCCTGGTTACCTGACTCCCAGTGCGAAGATGCTATTTATTTTAAAGAGTCCCAGCAGCAGCAGCACTAGGCAGTGAATCCAGCATCTGCTGGGCCCGCGCTTGGCGTTTCAGAAATGCCGTCTGTTAGCGGAAGGCTGCGTTTGCCCTCGGTGGAGCAGCAGAGCGACACGCGTGGAAGGCACACACGTGGGGGGTGGGGGTGGGATTGCTTAGCACACACACTCCACGGTCATCAAGACTCCATCTCCCAGTGCACGCTGTCGGGAGCCTTCCGGCTCCACTCTGCTTTTCACCAGGGCCTGGCAGGGAGTGATTAAGAATCAGTGCCCAGCCCTTGGCTCTGGGCCCAGACCCCTGCTGGCTGGTACCAAATGAAGATGAATGGGATGGATGGCACATTAGCATCCATTAATGCAACTCCCTCGCCAGGGACTGGTGGAGAAACATCCTGACACACTGGGCCAAGACGCAGAGACGAAGCTCCACTTACACATGACTCTTCCAATAAGGACGCCGGGAAAGCGGAGCGGGCCTGGCTGAGAACGGAGTCTCTGTGACCCAGCAGGGAGCACTCTTGCTTGAGATGAATGGCAGGAGTGACTGGGCCCCTCAGAGAGCCAACGCAGGAATGGGATGGGAGCCCTCTCCGCTCCAACGCTAGCCCCAGGGGACTCCAGTCCTTGCCATCTGAAAGGGACTGGGGGGGTCAGGCGCTAGGCCCGAGTGGACAAGCGTCCATGTCAGAAAGTCACCAGCATTCACTGTCCTCCTCGTGGGCAGTCTCAGCAGCGAGGCTAAGGACATGCCCTTGACTGGGGTCCTTCCAAGCCAGAGTCGGGGCACATCAGCAGTACAGCCGTGGTGGCCGCTGGCTTTGGCTACTGTTACTGTGGAGACGGGCAAGGACAGCAACCTGAACGGGGAGAAGAGCCAGAGGAGCCTTTAATTCCATTGGGACTTGGCCATTGCTCCTGGGGATGGGTGGTTGTACAAAACTTAAGGCATAGATAGATAGATAGATAGATAGATAGATAGATAGATAGATAGATAGATAGACAGACAGACAGCAGACAGCTGCATATGGTGAAACAGACCGACCGACCTTTAACTGGTGAGACGCTGGGAACAGACTCAAAAGTTGCTCACCTTCCCCAGTCCCTCCCCCGCCCAAATGTGAGCAAAGTAATTGTCATGCAAGCTCCCCGGCAGTGGGCTGGGCCCTGGGACAGACGAGGTGTCCGGCTGGTTTAGGGATGAATGGTGAGTGGTTATTGGCTCCGGGGAGTCCCAGCACATACATGGGACCTAGTCGAAAAGACAGCAGAAAACCCTGGCTCTCTGGCACCACGCTGGGGATCATTTCTGGTGCGATGCAGATTTTCCATTGCTCGTCCCTAACCTCGGCAACCACAGCTCCATGCTGCACTAGGCACGAGAGACTATGGCCATTCATTTCAACTGCTGTCTCCCGGACATGCCCCCTGTCGGTTGCACATGGAGGTTCATCGGACAAATGAGTCCCTGAGCTATTCATAACCAATTTGGGGCAGCTCTAATGGAGCATTGCAAGAGGGCACTGTCACAAGATCAGTGTCTCTGGCTTTTCAGATGAATGCCTCAGCTCTGCCGCTAGGTTTCTGGCTGATAAACTCCCTGGCTTTGCCTTGGCATTCATCTTGCAGGGAGCCCATTACTGTGCAACACAGCACAAGTGGGAGCAGTCACCGACACAAAATTATACCGGCTATTACAGGGAGTAAAAGAGGGGAGGGGGAGGGAGACAGAAAGGGAGCGCTAATGGGCCTGTGCACAGGGCTAACCTTGGCAAGAAGAGGAATAGCCATGGAGCCTGCTGAAGACTTACCCAGACTTTGCAAACAGTTAAAGAGAGAGAGACCCAAAAGAGGTCCGCCTGGAAGCCAACACCAAGCTTGAAAGGATCCTTTTATCATAAAAGTCCAGCAAACTTGTAAGAAATCTGCGTCTTGATCCGGTGCAATGTGCTATTGCAGAACCGACTTGATATTAAATTTGAATACACAGGAGGCAACAAGGGCAGGGTGACCTACAAAGCCGTGCCTCATCTCCACAGCCACGCTGTAATACAATCTCCTTCCTGTTCTAGGAGTGAAGGGCTCTTTACCTTGCTCTGGCTGAGAGATTACTGCTCTGAAATAGCCTGTCCTCTTTCAAGTAAGTTGATTTCTGATTAGCTAGAGAACAGAAACAGCCTGTTCTCTGCTCTCCCCAGTAGGCAGCTTGGCCATCATGGTGCCTACAGAGAGCACTTGTGACTTCATATCAGAGCAGTGCTAATTATAGGCTGGCTACATGGCATCAATAAGTGTAAAATAAGAGGGTGGGTGATGAGACTGGGAGCTAGGACTCCGCGGTTCTATTCCTGACTGCCACTTCTTACACCTACACGCAAAGTGTGCATTGCTTCCTACTCCAGTAGCATGGCTACTGCAGAATAAGTGCCAACTATTGCTACCACTGGATGGGGTGGCAGAGCTCCATACTTTGGTACTGAAGTTTCTGGGTTCAGCCCCCTTCTAATGACCCATTAATAAGTCTCTGGCTTTAGTTTTTCCCTTCGGTAAAATGGCCCCAGTCACGTTGACCATTCCACTGTTGTGAGGAATAATGAGTGCAAAGTGCTTTGAGATCCTCTTAGATACGCCGTTCCGTTAATCACTAGGAATAATTATCACGGGGTGTTGAGCAGGCTGTCTGGTGCTGTCGATGATCCCGTGTCCCTGCACTGATGAGCAGTTGTTCTAATCAACAGCAGTCTCGTCAGGAGAACAGGCCGCCGTGGAAAGAGAACGTTCTCCCACTTTGCACTCCATTGCGTGCATATGATATTGCAGCAAGAGACCATTATCCTGGCACCAAAGCCACGTCTGCTGCCATCTCTTCATTAACATCATCATTAGGTATTGTTTTTGGAAGCTAAATCTAACATCGGCTTCTCTGTATTATTCCGAGGGCAAGTAACACCTGTTCCTGTCTCAGGAGCTGAATAAATTGCACATTTTGCTGGCAGATGTGCACACAATGAAAAGAGAAGCTGATAAACAAAACTGCATTCAGGCGAGGTACAGAACTAATTGTTAGTTGCAAAAAAAAAAAAAAAATAAAGGAACAAAACTAAAAAAGGATTGCTCTTTTGGCCTTCACATTTTGAGTTTCCTCTAAGACTAACGACCCTCCTGCAGCTCCCAGAGAACAAGACTGGCTTCTTCATTGTTGGGTTGCATCCCACCTCTGCTCAGCCCTTAGATCCGAGCCTGGATTCTGATCTCAGCTGTGCCGCTGTAACTACGTGGAGGTCAATGGAACCACTCTAGGTTAACACTAGTGTAAATGGGGACAGAATCTGATTTGAGATCTCTACCCAGAAGAGTTTACAAATGAGACGGACAACAAGGGCTGGGTTGCAATGACAGCCTAGGACTTGCGTGGTGCTATTGAACCCGGCCATATGGCTTGTTACTGCCACACTTCTTGCTTTAGAGGTTCAGGGATCTATGCCCTGTTGACTCCTTCCTTAGCACTTCTTTGACTCTGACTCCTCATCGCGAGTCTTATTTTTTGAAGGCATTTGGCACTGGAATGAGAAATGTCTCCCTCACCATTAGCCTCCTCCCTCAACCCTTCAGGGATTTTGAGTCTCAGCCCAACTGGCTTTGCAGCTGAGAGAGAACATCCTACGTGTCCCCGGGCAGCGTGGTAGCCTTGCGAGAAGTAGCTCGGGCACAGAGGAACAGCATTACGTTCTCCGAAAGGCCAAAAAACGCAGGGCCAGATTCATTTCTGGTGCAGCTCCAGGGCCGGCATTGGAGTTGCACGCTGCTTGGATTTTCCCCTCAGAAGTCCAGTGTAAGCCCCCATAGTGCCAGCCCCAAAAGTTTTGAAATCATGAATCAGCCCCCCTCCCACTGCCCAACATCATGAAATTAGCCTTAAAATCATGAGTTTAAAAAATGTTGGGTTCTCGTTTGCCTCCTGGATTTGGAGCTTTTCGGACACACACGCATCACGTTTTTCAGCTTTTATCTGCAACCGTGAGGGCTAGAAACTTTTTTTTTGTTTAAAATGAAAGCAGAGAGTCTCACTAAATCACTTGATTCCAGGAGCTGGTACTTAAAACAAAACATCAAATATCACAATACTCACAATAAAATAGCAAGAGTTGGCAAACCTGATGATTAATTTAGACCTTGAGTTTCCTTAACTAATGAAGAAGAGGGATTGGGGATAGTACTTAACCCAGAATCAAATGGACGATTTGCAATTTTAATTTTAGTTTAGTGAAAACAGCATTTTTAAAATTAAAGATCCCCCTGCAACTTTGGAAACCCCAAAACAGGTTTCCAAATCTGAAAATGGGCAGATTTTCAAAAGAGCTGAGCTCCTATTTAGGTACAAAAATGAGTGGCCATAATTTCAGAAGACCTGACATTGGACATTTTGATCCATATCTAAGTGGTTACATGGGAGCTGAGCTCTTGTGAAAATCTGTCCTGTGTTTTATGTACAGGAGAACTGGAAAGTGCAGTTGACTACAAATGGAAAGAGCAAATCAACATTCGGAGCCAAAAAGTTAGTGCACATGGTGAGAAGCAAATTTGATGTTCAGAAGTTCCATTTTAATCATCTAAGGGGTTATTGCTCGCACAGCGAGGGAGATTATTTTTTATGAGTAAGATTTTGATCTTGACAACATCCCTTTAAACCAATCTGCGAATAGACGAAAGAAAATGAAAAGAAAAAGCTGTTCCAACGTAATCTGAACAAGAGAGGGAAACAACAAAGAAATGAGAACAACCCTGATATTATTTGTGTCTCTCTCTTAGTTAGCCTGTCTCCCAAACAAGAACCAGTAAGGATCTTTATCTTTTCCCATAAAAATAGATTTTGTATGGATGAAAAGGTCCTGTTTATCTCAGATAAAAAAAAGCACAGATGTTATTTGAACCCTGCTCATGGAAAGAGCTTTTCTCTACTAAAGTCAAGTCTTCCAAGAGCTCTTAATGAGGGATGGCTGCACCTTTCTCATACCTGCTTGCTGCTGGTCGGGCACTTCTTTTTGAATCCCTTGCACAAAAAGTGTGAGCTCTTATCAAATGAGGCTTCCATTTGCTGAAGCAAGAAGCAATGTGGAGAACAGTCAGAGAAGAGCAACAAAAACAATTAAGGGCCCAAAGGGACTGATTTAAGATGAGTGAGTGTGAAACCCCAAATAACCTGGATTTTAGTGCTCAGGACTCAAAAGGTCCATGGGAGACCCTTGGTACCTCTGAAAATCAGACCCCTTGTGAGCCAAATGCACCCACAGTCAAACACAATAGACTTCATGATTGTACATGATCCGTAATGGATAGGTAGGCTAGGCACTATCAAAGTGGGCAAAGACATGATAACCAGCGACAAATATCCAAATGGCGTAACACACTGAGAAGGGAGAAGTCTTCAAGATGGACAAAGAGGACCCGACTAGGAGACATGGGGAGAAAGTGAGAAAAGGAAATTTTAGATTAACTCTCTACAGGGAGGGGGAATTCCTTAGTAGTGAGAACTTTGGGCTGTGGACCAGAGTTCCGAGGGAAATGGTTGGGACTTGATCCCTGGAGTCATTTAAAATGGATATCGGCAAAGCATGAGCAAAAGTCCTGTAAGGAACGATGTTGCACTGGGATGCAAACTAGCTAGGACCCTCATAGGCCTCTCCTGTCTATAATGTCTATGACACTCACAGTGTATTTCATCTACCCTGCTGGTCTTGCTGTTTGTAACCTGAACACGCCATGTGACAGGAGTCCTCCCAGCCAGCGCCCAATTTTGCAGGGTTTTTCTGCCCAATCTGAAGGACGAGCCTAATCTCTAAGACACCACCGGTCTCAGACTATTTAAACCAGGGCTCGTTCTCCATTCAGGGCTGAATGTTATTACTACTAATTTAAAAAAGAGGGAGAGAGACAAGGAGAAAGAGCTTTATAGTTGTTCTTGTCTAATTGCAACATTAGGGACGTTATACTTCACACCTCCTCGGAGGAGTTGTCAAACTACTACATAATGTTCTCTTCTTGTGTTCACATCATTGCCGGAGTGGTAACAGGAGATTTCCATTATGTACTCAGCCACCATGAAAATCCTCAGGCTGGCTGCAAAAAGAGCAATGACAGGGATGCAGCCAAGGAGGGGCCTGGGCGTAGTGAGAATTAGAAGTATGTGTATCACACTGTTTTATGGTTGCTCTTTCTGATGTGCCCTGGTCCCCTGCAATGCCTGCTGCATGTATTCATAGGGCACGGGGAAGCCTCCAAACCCAGCCCCGTGGCCTATCCCAGAGGCCATGCCCACTGTCCCACGTACCTCAGCCCCATGCAATCCTGGCACAACATAAGTGGCAAAAATGGGGGTCACTTGGGTTTTGCAAACCTCCAAACCGAGGACTGCTGGCTCAGCTCCAGCCCCCGCTGTGTCTCAGCCCAGTGGAGAAGTGGCCACATAAATGACTCCTCTCACCCTACACTGATTTCATTCCCAAAGAGAGGCTCCCTTTTGCGGTACGATTGTGGGCCTAGCTTCTACAAAGTGAGATCCTGCAACCCGCCTAACATCAGAATGGACCCTCCCCACGGCCCACCGCTCAGACCTGCTCCTCGTGGCTCTGCACATTCTGGCTCTGTCTAGAAGCAGAAGAGCTGAAATGGGGCAGACGAGGGTCTACTCATAGGGTCTCCAGTCTGGCCAGGACCGAGAAGGACTGGAGATCTCTGAACCCTGCTCCTGGATTTCTAGCCCTAAACGAGCTCCAGAGAAGCAGCCACGCTCCTGGGTGTTCATCTGAATCAAATGCTTCAAGTGGAGATGGCCCTGAGGGGCATGGTCCACAACTGGAACTGGATCCAAATAAACTTCCCAAACTAAGTTTGGACCTGGGGAGAGGGGAAGGTTTGGATTCTGCCCAGTGGTAAGCCCCACCCCCACCCCACCTCTTCCAGATGAGGGCTGTGAGGCTTCATTCGTTACAATTCGTAACGTTCTCTGAGGTCTCTGGAGGAAAAGGCTAAAGTCATGCAAAAGCTAGGCTGGCCCCGACTCCAATTCTGAAGGCAAAACTCCCATTGGTTTTAATGGAAGCCCCATATCATTATACTGGCCAATTTGCAGCACACAAACTCCTGCTGCCACGGCTACAGAGTTGATGACTCCAGGGCCTCCTGGTTTGCAGCAGCTGGAGGTGGGTCTGAGGGACCTGCTCTGGCCCTGTCATAAGTATAAAGTAGCCTAGAATTAGTGTTTACCTGTAGGGGGTTAAGCTAAAGATAATCTGAGAGGTGGACAACTGACCAATGAGAAATGCCTCAGGAGATGAAGGATTTTGAGTTTTAGTTTCTCTCTGGGGCTCGCTCTGTTCAACTCGGCTATGGGATGAACCACAGCTAATTCTTTCACTGTAACTATAAGTTTTCTATCAAGTAAGGTAGTCAGTAAGTTTACTCTTTTTTTATCACTTGGAGGGTTCTCAGTGGTGAGTGTTGGCTGGGTGCTTCTTGATATTGTAAGATTCAGCAGAGATATCAACAGTGGGAGAAAGTTGCCTCGGGGGAGAGGTTTGGTTTCTTAATTCTTTTGTTGATTATGGTAGATGCTGTTCTATTAATGGTTATAAGGGATTTATTCCTTCCTTTTTTTTCTTTTATTAAAATCTTTCTTTTAAGAAGCTGACTGCTTGTTTTCCATGGTGTAAGATCCTGGTTTTGGATTGGGCACGTCTCACAGGATCAGGCGAGGCTTTTCTCTCAAGCTTCCCAGAGAGGGAATAAGTTTGGGAGTTTTGTGGAAAGAGAAAGAGGGGCTTCAAGTGGCCTACGTCCAATAGTTTTTTGAGACATTCTCACTTGATGGGTGGCAGCTTACCAGGTCCAGACACAGAAGAAGTTGTGTTCTGGGGAAAAACATTTTAACCCAAGCTGGTAAAATAAGCTTGGGGCGTTATTTCTTTTTTCATGTGGGTCTCCACATCTGTACCCTAGAGTTCAGAGTGGGGAGGCAATGCTGACAGGCCCCTACAGTTGTCAGGACGGCCAACGGTCACTTCAGGCTCGGCCCTAGGCTCTAGCCCCCGCTAAGTGCATGTCACAGCACCACACCCCGCATAGGAAATCTCTGCCCGGCCTACACTAGGCTGGGAAATTAATCAGCCACATCCATCCACCACATGCTCTGCACCCATGACTTCCAAATCCTCGGCCGCAACAAGCCCAAGCCAGATCCTATTGGTCCCTCCTGACCTTAAAGATCCCTGGATCCTAGGGGAACAAAACCTGGACCCACTGTGAGACTGTGAGAAAATGGGATTGGAGAGGGAGGAATAGGAGGTCCCACGGTGCCCATCCCAGGGATCAGGTCCTAGAAACGGATCCAAACTAGAGGCCTGCCAGCAGAGTGCAGCCCGTCCATCGGGGTCTTTCCTTCTACCAGCAGCGCAGTTCACTCCCTGCCTGACCTCGGCAGTTGAAGCAGGGTGTCAGCAGCAGGGGACCAGGTGCAGAGCCAGTGATGCACTAGCACATTAGCGCATTTACCTAGCGAGCCACTGATCACGTGTCATCTGTGTAAAAATAAATCCAAGAGAGTATGTGACCTGCACTGCCAGGGGCCAGCTCCCCTCTGCACGCAGCGGGAAGGAAGGGGGCTCTCTCAGGACCCACTGTTTCTGAGGAGTGAGGTCAGCTCCCCTTTGCAGGCAGGGGAAAGGAAGGGGGCCCTCTCAGATGACAAATCTCTTCAGCCCCGCTACACAGTTTCACCTTTACAAGGAGTCGAAAAGTAACCATGCCATGCTCTGAGTTTGCCGGGTGCCTCCTCTCCCCACAGCCCTTCTGGTGCAATAAACCCTTTGTGAAGTGAGACGGAAATTCAATATTTTACGGGGCTGCATCTTTGAAACTTCTCTTGTCCATGTAAATGTATTTTTTCTATAATAACCTGGTCTTAGCCCATGAAAGCTCATGATCCCTAAGATCTGTTAGTCTATAAGGTGCTACAAGACCCTCTGTCGCTTTTGCAGATCCAGACTAATACGGCTACCCCTCTGATACTGGTTACCAGAATAGCTCTTCAAAGGCACATTCCAGGAAATTCCAGTGTCCCAGGGATGTTCCCCTACCAGCCTCCTGGGACATTCCCAGTTCAGGCTCCCACTTACGCTGGCTGGATTGTAAAATTTCAGTATTATTTCTAGTTTAACCCTCTTCTCTGTTTCTTTTAAACAGATGTTAGCTGCCTTCCCTACCCGACCTCCCTGTGTCCTCAACAGCGGTGGCGGGAGAGGAGAGATGACAGTGTTTCCTAGGTGCTGGAAATCAGGTCTGGTTTGTAGATCTGCGGTCGGGTGATTTGAAAGTTGATCATGAATTAGTTAAGAGGATTTTAATTTTAAAAGGAGACTGGACAACACACCAGAAGATGTACTGCAGGGAGCAAGCCGGCCGTGTCTGGGGACTGACAGACCTAATTAGATCTTCCCTAGCTCTGATTTCTCTGACTCCCTGCACACTGTGGTAAGAGGAGATGATTCCTGAAATCGCCCCACGCCAGCAAATATCCTGAGTGGTGCCATTCTGGAAGAACCGGCACTTTGCCATGTAGGGTCCGATTCATGTACTACAGGGTTACACCCACTGAACTTGGTCAGAGTAGGTTGAGGAAGGGCTTTAATGATCCAGTGTGCTTGTGATATGGGAGGTGTCACAGGGGTTGGGGGAGTCCAGTTCCCACACCCCCGCCCCACTTCCTGGAATTCACAGTGATTCTTAGCCAGCCAGTGGATCAGAAGGTTTATTGGAGATGACAGGAACACAATCCAACTCCGAGCTTGTCAGTACAAACAGGACCCCTTAGTCAGGCCCTTCTGGGGGGCAGGGAGATAAGACCCCAAATCCGGGCTCCCTCCTCTTCCCCAGCCAGCTTCTACTCCCCTCCAAACCCTGCAGCCGTCTCCCCCTTCCTTTGTTCACTTCCCGGGCTCCAGGTGTCATCTCCCCTCCCCCTTCTCATCTCAGGTTACAGCTCCAGGTATCCCGATCAGAGCAGCCTCCCCTCTCCAGTGAAACTCTTGAGATCATGTCCACCCTCCTCCCTGCTTGTCACAGGAGGGTGTATTATCTAGTGGGTAGTGAGGAGGAACAGGAAGTCAGGACTCCTGGGTTCCAATCTCAGGTCAGGGAGGGGAATCTAGTGTCATGGTCTCACTGTGGGATCTTTGACAAGTCACTTAACCTCTCTGTGTATCAGTCTCTTCCCTGGTCCAATACTCACCTGCCAGCCACGCCACTCTCCTCCCCGGAGACTCCACAGGGGGGCTGCCTGGCAGCACTCAAAGGGGAAAGCAAGGACCAGCTGTGGCCATTGGGAGCCCGATCAGGACATGGCAGAGCTGGGCACTGCCCATGACTGGCTCCCTGCACTGCAGAAGGGGCCAAGCTGCAGAATTCCCTCCTCCCCCTACTCTCCCCATGCAGAACCAGCCTCCCCGGCCGGCTGGAGGAAGGCCTGAGGGTTTGTAGCTGCTTCCCCTGGCCGGCCTGGAAGCACAAGGCCTGAGGGGAGCTGAGCTCCCTGACGCTTTCTAATCCGCCACACTCGGCTTGGCGGGCAGGGGAAACAAACTGGCTGAGGAAAAGCCAGTGTGTTGCTTTTGAGAGGACACAGTCAGCGTTGGCAGTGGCAGAGCTCCCACACTGGCTGTCGTGTCTTGGGGGACACGCGTGTCAGGCCAGGGCAGAGGCGCGGCGTTATTGGAGCGTGGCGTGCCTTCTAGTCACACACGAGACGCCCCTCCTGGGCAGAGTTCCCCCACGTGCCTAGTGCCAGCACAACAGCACAGTGTCCTCCAGCCCATCGCTGGCAAGGCCCTGCCCTGGGAGAACGGGAGGGCAGGGGCCAGTCCACGGAGACAGAAACTCGATAATTACCTGACGCTCCTATCTGAAGGCTACAAACACCCGGCCCTGCCTCCTCCCTCCCCTCATGTCACGCCAGCCATTAGCACCTGCCATATTCAGAGTTCTTATTAACTTCGACTTCCCTCCTGCTCCCAAGCCCAGCCCCACCAGAACAGCGGGGAGTCCCAGTCGATAGGTGATGGATTAATAACTGGCCTATATGGGCGATCTAGCTAATGATCCCAGAAAGTGTGCGTTAGACAAACACATCATTAACACACCAGTTTGCTCCCTCCCAAAACACATCATTAACCTTGCAGCACGGGCTCCAGGGGAGCACAACAGTGTAAGCGTTTTCCCTGAGGAGCGCCCCAGACCGCCTACGGGGGACGTCCCGCTGACTGGTTCCCGCCCACGCTCTGCCAGTCTAGCTGCCCAGCTGGGGGTGGGGCTGGCCCTGGCTCACCAGCGGGCAATGGATGCTCAGAGGGGAAGAGGCTGCCCAAACGGATGGCAGAGTCTGCAATAGAAGCCAGGCCTCCCTCTGTTGGGCTAGCGGCAGGGATCACGGGGTGACGGTCGAGGGCAGGGCAAATAATGATCCTCACGGCAAAACTCCCACGGACGTCAACGAGGCCAAAATTTGCCACGGTCGGGGTTCCTGCATCAGGCAGCTCAGGCACTGGGCCTGCCTCCTTTGTGGGATAAGGTGGCAGCAGGAGCAGCCAAAGGGGGATGGAGCCTAGACTGCGGAGTGGCAGCAGGGGTTGTAAGGAGCCCAGGGCCCAAGCCCAGCAGGAGCCAGCGGCAGCAGAGGCAACAGTACAGCTAAGCTTGAGACCCCAGAAACCTGGCACCCAACTGATTAATGAGTGGCTCTTTCTTCCCCTTAATTGCAGTAATGGAAGGCAGAGAGAAAGGTCGAGGACCTGACTCCGGCGCCTGACCAAGCTAATTAGCTCCAAACCTGGCCAGCGTCCGCAAAGCTGCTGCTAATTCTGCAGGAGGCTGCAAGCGAAGGACTCAGAACGTCCTCAGATCACCTGTCTCCCTCCAACTCCCCCCGCCTCACCTAGCTGTCCCCACATTCCTCCCCTCCAGCATCAGTCACCTCTGCCCCCGCTTCCCGAGAGCAACTTCCACTTCGCTCCCTGTTGGTGGGGGGAGGGAGGGAGGCAGAAGGTCCATGGACCAGTTTGCTTCCCTCCCAAAACCTAGTTGGTCAACTGGAGTCACCTCTCAGGTGTCCCCAACCCCGCTGTCCCACCGCCAGCTCCCCTCAGCTCCTCACACTAGAGGGCTGGAGCCTGCAAGAGAGCCAAGTCACACCCTCACACCCACTGCCTGGGGACACAGATCCTGTTCCCTTCTCCCCCCTGTACTGGGTGGGAGTCAACTCCGATTCTAGAAACTCCTGGCCAGCTGGGCCAGGGGAAGCCTGTGCCGCCCCCAAGGGGCAGGGGGCCGGGCGGCTGTGGGGAAGCAGTACTTCCAGGGAGCAGAGTTGGTGAGCGGCCGTGGGCTCAGCCTAACGAGTAAGGTGTTCCCTCGGTGTGTGCCCACACTGCCACCAGGGGACACATGGGCCCGACACACTCCCCACCACAGACCAACCCACATCCTGCCCAGCACCCACACATCAACCTGCACCCCCCAACACACCCTGCCCAACATTCACAGACCAACCCCCACCCTGCCCAGCACCCACAGACCCAGGACACCCCACACCGCGCACACAGCCCAAGACACCCTGCCCAGCACATCAAACACACGGACATGACAAACACAGGCACCTGCCCTCAGACAACACCCAAGCACGCACACCGTCAACTTTCCGCCCCCCGATGGTGCGATTTTCAGAAGTGCACAGGGATTTTGCTGCTCGGCCCCTCTGAAAATCCAGCTGTGAATGCACACCCAGCAGCCCACACCCTGATGCACACCTGCTCCCACACAATGCAAAGGCGTAGGACATTGGCCAGCTGCTGCTGGGGGGCTCCTCCATGGCTGTGGGGAGCCACTACGTGGAGGAGCAGCTGCAGAACTGCCCCATTCCCAGCCGAACAAAAGGGGGCTTTCGAATTTCACTGTCAGCTTCGAGAATCTGAGCAAGCAAAATCCCCACACGCCCGGGGGCAAACAGCCTGGCGCCAGCCAGTGTAGGCAGGGTGAGGACAATGCCTGATGCCAGCCCCTCCTCTGATGCCCTGCTCCGCCCCGCGTTGCATGAATCATCCTTCCACGGCTGCAGCTTCAACAAGGCCTGTGTTTATCTCACAACAATAGTGACACTTGCAAGGTCAGCACGGAAATGAGAAAGTTCCCTTCCCTGGAACAAACAGAAAGGAATTGAGCTGCTCCTTCCACTTTAATCGCGTCTTCCAGCCTGTCTCACCCCCTACCGCAGAATTGCCTTGGCAAGAGAATCCACCGTAAGCCATTGGCTGGCCGGCCCTGGGAACAGGCCCCTTTAAGTCATCTATTTCCATCCAGCCCAGACAGGGGCTGACTGACAGTGTCACCAGGTGCTTGGTGGCTGCCTCGTTGATGGGTCTCTGCCCAGTTTTTAGTGGACAGGCGGGTCCATATTTCCAAACCCACCAACGTGACTGGTGTCCAAAGCGCTAGAGCTGATTGGGTGGAGATTACGCCCCCCTCCTGCCCTTGCAGGTCAGGCTTGGAGCATATTGGCACGGCAGGGGAAAGAGAAGACTTTGATCTCAAGGACCATCACCAAAAGCAAGAGAAAAACCCGCTGAATTCCGCCATCATTTATCTGAACTCCCAGGCCTCCTGCTGGGGGCTCTCCGCTGCAGGCAGGTTTGTTCTAACTCATCATGATAATCATAAACAGGTGAAATGACAGAGCAAAGCCCCAGAGTTCAAACCCAGGCACCATGTTATTTTCTGCACCGGATCTTAAATATATGGAGCAACGGCGAGAATACCTTGTGCGAAGATTTGAGGTTTTTATCTGCATTCCCCTTCCTTAGGATAATATACACTGCAACTTCTAAATGCACCTATCAGAGAAAACAAACCGTTTGTTATTTCAGCGAAGAAACCTTTCAAAGCCGAAATATCAGCCGGCTATTACTATGCAGAAGAGTCGAGATCCAGGCCTAGCGGAGCCGCTAATGCGGTTTATGTACTGGAGCTGTCAGATAAGTTTAGGAGAAGATGCATGTAGAAGCAAAAGAGCGCGGCTTTTACTCTGACCTCTCCTGACCTTTCCCACTCCTTGACCTTTCCCATGTCTCTCTCTGAAATGCCATGGAGCTCCTCGTGCTGTCGGATTAAATGTCACGAAAGGTGCAGTGCACAGCTCCAGCCGCTCGGCCCAGCCTGGTTCACTAGGGTGCTCTCCGGGGAGGTTTCGGCAGCTCCCTGCGCTCCTTCCCAGCGGGCGGCTCGCACCGAGGGGGCAAGGGAAGGAATAGCGCTATTGGGATGGCCTGTTCCATGCAGCCTTGCCGAATGCTGACTCGCCCACGGTCACCCAGCCCCGTCCCAGAGATGGGAGTGACTATTTCTATTTGTTATCTCTATTAGCAGAGCCCAGGCCCCACCACACACCAGGACCCCATTGTGGTAGGCCCTGCACAAACAGAACAGAGTCCCTGACCCTAAAGCGCTTCCAGTATCAGTGTGAGACAAGACAGAGCAGCGGCAAGCCCCAGAGATCGGCTATGGAAAATTAGAGAAATTCCCAGGACTCTTGGGTTCTCAGGGAGTGCCCCCATGTGCAAAGGAGTACTCACTAGGGTGTAATGACACCAAGTGCCTGAATCAGCATTGAGTGCGCTCTCACGCCCCGCTCATGCACCCAGGAACCAGACATGCCCAGCACCCATGGACCCAACACGCCC
>ML677361.1:19613932-19635327 GCA_007922305.1 Dermatemys mawii | reverse complement strand
AGCACCCATGAACCTGACACGCCCAGCACCCACCGACCCGACATGCCTAGCACCCAGGAACCAGACACGCCCAGCCCCCATGGACCCGACACGCCCCGCCCACCACCCACCGACCCGACACACCCCGTCCAGGACCCAAGGACTTGACACACCCCGCCCAGCACCCATGGACTCGACGCCCAGCCAGCGTTGTGGAAAGGGAGAGGAGTTGTGGGATGTCAGGAACGGGGCTCAGAGACCCAGGGGAGAGCAGTGCTGGGGAAGCACAAGGGCTCCGAGCTCTCTGCGCACCAGAGTGTCCGCAGGGAAGCTGTGCAGAGGCAGGAGGCGACTCGAGGGAGCAGCTCCCTCCCTGATCCCTGAAATCGCAGGCACTGACGAAACCCCCCTCCCAGACCCCCAGGGAGCCAGCTGTTCGGTCTGGCTCTTCGGGCCCGGGCTCCAGGGGAGGAGGGAACAGCAACCCTCACCGCTGAGCGAGAGCCAGACATGGGGGCCTAGTGGACATTCTCTTGGCTCCACTGACTGTAAACGTTTTGGCGGAATTGCCTGTATATTCGGGCACTTTCAAACACAAGTAATCTTCATCTGGGAGACGGAAAGTGAAATATGGTCTTGCTGGGAGCAGTAAATTCCCCGTGCCAGCCCTCGTGTATAAAACATTACAGCTGCTGGCCGGTGCACTTACTTACCCTCGCTGTCTACCTCCCTCAGTAAATTACAAACCTGGGTCACCCCCCAGGCCGTGCCGAGGCCGGGCAGAATTGTGCCGCTGCCAGCGGTGGCAGCAGCTGAGGGTTAGTGCGGGAACCTGCGGGCTTATTTACTGCCGGGCGGCTCCTCAGGAGAGGTCTGTGTAAGGGCTTGAGAGTGCCCGGGGGGCGCCCTTGCAAGGCAGAAGGCTGGGAATGGGGATCTGAGGCGTCTCACCTCTAGGTCACTGACTCAAACCCCAGGCAGGGTCGGGGGAGGGATCAACCCTAGGCCGGCTGGATGGTGGGGGCTCCCCGTTTATTGCTCCCCGAGAGGAAAGCTGGAAATGGGATGATATCTGACTGCCAGCCTCTGAAAACTCCCCCTGAGCTCTGGGAGCCGGACAGGTGGCCTTTACGCAAGGCTACTGCTGCTGGCAAGATGGTGCCTTATTACCTGACCCATTACTCATTATGAAAATAGGCTCATGGTATTTACATACCCGATCACACCACCAGTCCATACAGCCTCATATCCAGCTCACACCTGTGCCATCCGAGATCAGACCACTGGTCCATATAGCCCACTATCCCCCCCCACCCCATGCCTTATCAGATCATAGGTTCATCCAGTTAGATACCCTGCCTCTTGCCATACAGGCTCAGACCACAGCTCCATACAGTCCGGCTGTCTCAATAGCTCAGACGATGGATTCATCAAGTATGGAGTTGTCTGGTAGTGGAAAATATCCACTGTTTTACACACAGGTAGAAACAGCCCCACAATGCACCTAGCCAATTGCACAGTCCTATACCGAGTCAGCTGAACCTCCCCAAATGCCTTAAACTGGATAAAACAGTCCCAGGAAAAATGTCTTTTGAAACCTCTTTCCCCCAGCACAAGACACAAACGGTGCCACTAACATTTCCAATTTGCTTCTTGTACATGTTTGTTTAAGATCTAAACTGATCCTTTTTGTTCGCTGGGTCCAGAAAAGCTAATGAGCTGTTATAATGGATGGGGTTCACTCAGCTGAAAACTGCGACAGGAAGCCAGGAGGAGAACAAACAGCGATGTCTAATTTTTGGGGGGAAGGCCTTTAGAAATAAATAAATAAATAAATTCCTGCAACTTGAACCATCATTGTGTTGGATTTGGGAGATGTTATTCCTAGTGACAGACAAGGGCAATTATCTGCTATCCGCCAGCAGTTTTAGCCTAATTTCATTACTGCTGTGCAATTCTTCCAGAGCCGCTAGTCTATCAATGTCTCACAGAAAGGATTAGCCGGCACTTTCTTCATCTTCAAATGAATTTTAGCTGTCATGCCCTTGATGAATAGAACAGGGAGGACTACTAACCTAGGTGAGGACGCATGTCTGCCTGGCTGCCTGGGAAGCTAGGCAAAAGCAAGTAAAACACCAGTGCAGCTTGGGGGAAATGGGATGCCCCTGCCTCATAGGTGCTCAGAATGGAGCTCTTATCCACAGCTGCACATGCTGAATAGAACCCGCCCGGAGATACTAAAGTATCTATTCCCCAGGGTGTGCATGTCTCGTACATCTCTCTCCAGCAGTCTATATACACACACTATGTGCACGGATGTGATGTACAGTCACCTAAAATCCACATGCCTGTATACAATCTATATTGTATGCACACACGTCGGCCTTGCAAACCTACCACAAGAAGTCACCAGACCATGCACATGTGCTTACCCACCCATACCACCACGACCATGAAAAATTGAGAGGTTATTGTACCTGTCTGTCAACAGAGCCTACCCAGACAGGTGGGCAAACAGCATTTTGCAGGGCTCATCTGTGCCTGTACATTGGAAATGTTACTTGATGCTCAAAGGAGGGGATATATGGAGACAGAAATGGCTCCTAACACCCGCTGATTTACATAAATGACATATATATTAGGTTTCATTTTCTTATTTCTAATTTTGTCCTTGGAGACAGGGAGGAAAAGGAAGACAGGAGCAATCTGAGCAGATTCCCAGCTCTGCCACTGACTTGCTGTGGACACTTCACTTAAGGTCTCTGTGCCTCAGTTTCCCCTATTGTAAAGCAGGGATAATAATATTTACCTACCGCACATGGGTGTGTTGAGGCTTCTTTAGTTAATGCTGGTCTGAGGCGTGGCTGAACAGTCCAGAGTCTATTCTTCAGAGACCACATTTAGGAACTGGCCACAATCTCTCTAAGCTGGTGTCTCAGCGTTAGGCCCACTCATGGCTTCTCTGACAGATTAAAATGACAGTATCTGTAATATGATGAAACAATGAGCAAAGTTTATCTGTCAATCTAGGCCACTTCAGAATACATTAAAGCAATTGAAACTTCAGAAGCTGAAACTGAGAGATGTTGCCTGGCTAGGTGTTTGGGTGACGTCATGGCAGGAGGATCTCACTTGCCACCACCAGGTGGAAGAAGAGTCTGTTCCGCTGCAGCCACATGGGCCCCCGGCTTACTCCAGGGAACCTATTTAGGCACCGTATCAAAGACCGTGATGCTCAAGATGATTTTGCCCTCAGTGCAGGGAGGCAGGGTTGTGTCGCAGACAAGCTGGCCGGTCACAGGCACCCCTTGTTCCCGGCTGTGCTCAGAGCTAAGAGCACCAACAGGGTTACTGAGTTTTCAGACACGAGGTGTTTTCCCAGGGCTGACATAGACACAGTGGCCACACATCGTGGTGTAAGGCCGGTGATAGTGAGTGCGGAGTCGGGGGCACAGGTCCTGCCTCTCTGCAGTCTGAGTACAGGATCCAGCCCCAGGGTAAAGTGCTGCTGTACACACGGACCTAGAAGGCAGCCAGAAGAGGAAAGGTGCGAGGATGCCAGCGCAGGTGGGACTTTACTTTGGCCAAGCTCTGTATCCAGCGACCAAGAACATGAATCAGTGACTGTAACATCCGTAGTCAGCCTGCCCATTCTGTGCCATGGCTCTGCCCTGCCCTGTGCTGAGCTGTAGAGAGCAAGTCTGAACCTCCCACTTCGCAGCTAGACTAGAACTAGTTTAAATCTTAATAATGCCAGACTAGAAACTGACATGAAGCAAATAGGCACGCAGGTGATCAATACAAGCAGGGGGCTACAGGAACAAGGAGATCAGAGGGGGTGATTTGCAGCAACCTCCATGACATCCAGAGGGTTTTCTTTTGGTCTAAGGAGATGCCAGGAGGTGATATTATGTTTAGAGAACCAAGGTGTATCGACATTAGATGGGCCTTCAGGTAAGATTAGGGCAAAGGGTCAGCCTCACTGGGCTCCAGAAGCAATAACCCTCTTCGTACGAAGACACCAGCACTTATTTACCTTCTGCAAAGCACCCTGAGCTCCAGGCTATGGAGGAGTCGGGGATTCTGTTCCCCCACCCTGTGGCACCCCTCACCAGCATTTCTGATGGCCCAAAATCAAATCTACAAGATCTTCCTTCAAAATCCCATGCCTGGCCCTTCCCTGATCTCCATTCCTGGTGTGCCCAGGCCCTGGGGAACGCAGGATTCTCAGTGCAGCAACAGCAAGTCAATACAAAGCACTTTGCTAATTTATCTTTCCTGAATAATTGTGGGAAACCATTTATTTCATCAGCACGCTCCCGCCGTTCTGGGAAGCCTTGTGCTCTGGAAGAACGAACTGGTTTGGTTTTCATGCCTGCGTGTTCAGAAGCGGAGCCCAGGATGGGGGAAGAAATGCTATTTTCCCTCTGTAGGAATGTATGTTACACCTGTGTTAAATGTACATAAATGACCCAGAGCACGGATCTTATGCCCCATCCATTGGTTAGGCTCTGCACCCGGCTCCTTTAGAAAATTACAAGTCAGGTGAGGCTTTGGCTTCCCCAAAGCTCTGCACACCCTTGCCTCTGTAGACTGACACAGCGCAGCCAATACCTATGCTGACCCAGGGGCTGCTTATCATCCAGTTGTCTTGGGCACTAAGCGAGGGTGCTTGGCCCTTTGAAGGAGAGAGCTCCTGGCTTTGGAGAGCAACCAGTGCCCATCAACCATCCCCAGGGCTTCCCCAAACGCTTTCAGAGCTGGTAGGGCCTGGCCCATTTGGCATGGCAAGCCAGGGCATGGGGGGAACAGCACGGATTGATCACAGTGAAACAAGAGCCACAGATTTGTGGCAGCAACAGATTGTGAGCACAAGTTGGAGCGATTTCTTGGGTTGGTATATGGTGATATGCTACTCAGCCACTGCACCCACAACTTGTGCACACACAGTCCCCTTATGGGCCTTGTCTCTTCTTTGTAATGTTTACCTGCCAGGCTGAGTTAGCATGGACTGTGACCAGCCTTCCCCGACGACCCCAGCAATTTCTGGAGAATTTAATCTTCCATTAAACATTTTTTAAAAAAACAACTCTAAGTTTCTAGCCCTTCTGGCTGTGAAGAAATCCTTCTAAACAGGACACAAACCTGCCAGCGGTGCAGCTACAGAACCAATCTTCAGAAGAGACTCAATCAACCCGCATTCACTACAATGTTGACTCTGAAGCTTAACGACGACAAAGTATGTGTTGTGAATTATATTACTGCTAAACATTTTAAAAGCTAGTCTGAGTGTCAGGCAATGATCAAGCAGAGAGCCGCTGTGTCTGCCCCAACCCAGCTGACCCAGGATCCTATCTGCACTGGAAATGTGAAGAAATGCTCTCATTATCGGCCTAATCCCTGTGCAGCAATAGTGAGAGTGTTTGTGCAAGGCACACAGTGCTCTGGGCGTTTTCACC
The DNA here is from genome assembly GCA_007922305.1 of Dermatemys mawii. Lineage (NCBI taxonomy): Eukaryota > Metazoa > Chordata > Testudines > Dermatemydidae > Dermatemys > Dermatemys mawii. The sequence continues at coordinate 19,629,889 of ML677361.1, read as the reverse complement.
ACTGGGCTGCAGTGGTATTAGACCAATGGGGAGAGAGTTTCCCACAATTCCCAACCCAAAGGCAGATTATGAGTGAGCCCTGCATGGAATTTACTAGCCTCTTCCATCTCGAAGGTAGCCCTCTGGCCCAGTCTCCTAGCCACAACAGGCTCCTTCCCTGCAGCACTTTGTAGTGCTTTGCTCAGCTTTAATTGGCTAATGCAACAAAGCTCCCAATGCTCACTGCCTGGCCAAAGAGTTGCCCTCAATTCCCATCGTTTGAGGGATCGATGTTACAACCTTCATATGTTGGGGGGCTTTGGGGTTGTTTTCTTAAATCTTAATCCCCAGTCCTTGGGTTGTCCTTGTAGAATATTTTAGCAGCTCTAATGCAATTTCTTTGCTTCTCTGAAATAGCATTTTAATAGAACCTAGCTGCACTGTATACCTGCACCTAATAAACCTCTGCGACTTTAATGAACTAAATAGCAAATTACTTTTTTATTCAAGAATGAAATTTCATCATATTCATAATTCATATTTTATTTCAGACATCTGCTGCTGATTACATTACATTTAACTAAAATTAGATGATGCTCAGAATGTAATTAAGCCCCTGCCAAATTCTCTGGCCCACCAATACCAGTCTTGCTCAGCGGGGGCCGTTTGCAGCCTAATATGTAATTAGGAGCTATTTTCTAGCTGTTTTTAAAGTCTGAAAATTAGCTGCCTTTATTAATCACACAGACAAATATAAAGCAGAGCCAACGCTTGCTGAAATTTCTAAAAAGGATTTTTTTTTAATTATACACCACATAGCGCTGAGACTCATTTTGAATGTTGATTTGTTGTGCACTGACATTTTGACAACTAGTTCTCAATTTGTCTGTCGTAGTTAGGCAACAACAAAGCCGACAGTAATACTTAACTTTCAAAACCTTCAGTGCACCAGGAGGGGAAAGGGAGAAAAAAAAAATCTGCTTCGTACAAATGTTTAGTTCCTCGGGAGCTGGCAAGGCCGCACCAGGCTGCTCCCTCTCCAGGAGCGGACGGGCAGGGCCAGGGAAAGGAACTGAGCGGAAAGGCAGGTCTGCCTCGGCCAAGCAGGGCACATGGATCTTCTTCCCTCTGCCTTATCGCCTGGGTATTAAGAACATTTGGGAAATTTCAGGTGCCCTGCAAGGAAGCCAGTCGACCGGGACGAATACTCCAGCCCAAAGGAAACACCATCGCTCCCCCGCACCAGCTTCCTAGCCGGAGTGAGACTGCACAGACCTTTGCTGCTCCAGGCCTGGCCAGCCTGAGCTCTGACAGTTTTCCAGGCAAATCCGAGAGCCCCGTGTGGAGGAGGGACAGCGGGTGGCTTTTCAGCAGTGCTGTGACTCGGGCCAAGCGAGTGCAGGCTCAGTCCATGGCGTGAAGAGCCAGCGCTCCCCCAGGCCCAGAGGACGACTGTCACAACCCTCCCCTGCCCCCTTCAAGACAGCGGACGGGAGCGTTTGTTTCAGGGAGGAGGGTGTCTACCCCAGCTAGTGCTAGCGGAGCCTGTCCTACCTCGGGAGAAGGACAGCACAGCGCTGGAGGGAAGAGATCGACTTCAAGCAACCCCCCTCCCCAGACTCCAATGCACCAAGCCCAGAGCCAGGTTCAGCTCAGGCGTCGAGGGCCAAGCCAGGATGTTTGGACCAGGGGCCAGTTTTGGACCCAATGTGGCTGGAGAGGTAAATTGATTCTGCTAATGCACAATGGCCGTGGCCACAGAGGGAGCCAGTGCCTGACCCTGCCCCTTGCCTGGAGGGGTGGGAGAGAGAGGAGGTGCTGTCACAAGGAAATACAACCACCTAACAGGAACGAATTCCTACCACCACAGAGCAGGGGGCAGGTGGAGTGCAAGGCACTGCCCAGGAGCAGAGGCTGCAGCTGGAGTGCTCTGAGCCGGGCCTAGCAGAAGACACGGTCCAGGGAATCTGCAGTGGGGAGAAGGGAATTCAGGCTTTAGTGCAGACTGGCGCAATCAGTGGCCTGTTTTGGTTTCATTATTAGTCACTATGCCCGGAACGCTCCTCTCCTAGCAGCTGATATTGCCAACGGGCAATGCCACGTTATCTTGCCCTGGCAGATAGGCCCCGTGTCCCTCCGCAGGGCACCGCGCTGGGTCACTGGCTGGGGCGGGGCATGTTCCCCGCTCTCCAGGGAGAGAGGACAAGGGAACCACTGGGGAGGTGCTGTGCTGGATGGGACAGGCCCCAGCATCCTCCAGCCCTGAGCAGGGCCCAGGGGAAGAAGCAGCCTGCTTTTCACTGTGCAGGGGTCAGGCTGCCCTAGCCCCTCCTGTCTAGCTGTCCTCAGCTGATAATTGTCCAGTGGGGACGGGGAGACACATACCCCAGGCAGGCCATGCTGGCACCTGTCAGCACCGTGCAGATCAAACCAAGGCTCCCCGGCGCCCAGCGGATATTTCTTTATAAACACGCAGAAGAAAAACGAATCTAGACTCTGGCCAGGTGAATCCCTCCTAGAGACACGACAAACCACAGTAGGTCGCCAGCCACTCTACAGCCTGTACTGCATGTTGTGCGGAGAAGGCCCTGGTCCCCGTGTGGATGGAAAGGATGAGAGCGGAGAAACATCACGGGGCGGGGGGCTGCTAGTAAAATCTGGGTTACACTCATCTGTAACGACTGCCCCGCATCTCTCTCTGCCAGGAACTAACAGGAACCTCCCCTTTTCTCAATGCTACACAGCCACAAGCAGCCCAGCTGATCAGAGGAAGGGGGCTTTGAGTGAGCGTCCAAAGCCCCAGTCCTGCTGCAACCCAGCTCACTCTGGGAAGCAGCGAAAGAGGCATTGTCCCATTGATCCTCGCGCTGGCTAGCATTAACCTCCGAAAGAGAGCAAAGACAGAGCAGGCTTTGGAAACGAACCCCTGATCCCCTTGCAGCCCCAGGCTTTGGCTGTAGGAAACGGACCTGATCTCACATTTTCCGCAGGCAAACTCACAGAACCAAGGACTAGAGAAGAAAGCTGCTGACCAGGTCATCCAGGCTCTGCTCCGCAGCCCAGTGGAGGATTGTTCGTATGACCCCAGGGCAGGGGCTTTTTATCTGCTAGGTAGGCGGGGATGGATCACATTTATGCTGGTAAATGTCAGTTTCACCACTGACAGCTAAAACGTATTTCCAGACAACAAAGTGTGCGAAAAATGCGGCCTGAGAGCAAACCAGAGTTGGAGTTAAGGCTATTTACTTTGTCTGTTTTGACATGCGATGTCAACAATTTGTGTTTTAACAGTTATAAGGCTTTAACTTTTTGACTCTCAGCATCTCCTGTCATTAGACAATTATTGTCTGCCTCCTCCCATTCATTTCCCACCACTGCAAAAATGTAAATCAACTTTAAAAACCTGCTTAAAAATAAACATCAGTGATATGCATCCAAATTCTGCCAAGCCTACCTATGTGTCTGCACAGCTCCCTGCAAAGACCGGCGTGATGGTTCGGCTAGTGCTTTGTCCCGTATCCCCCCAGAGAGCAGAGTCGATAGCACAGTCCTGCCCCGGCACTACATGACTGAACAGAAATGAGAGCGAGAGAAGTGTAGTATTTACTATGGAGGTGGAGCCTAGAGAGAATCATGGGGCCTCTCCAGGCCTTCCAGTCCATCCTCCCCAGGCTGAGACCGGGCCAAGTCAACCAGCTGCATCCCGACAGGGGTTTGTCCCCTCTGTTCTTAAAAATCTCCACTGATGGTGATTCCTCAACCACCCGGCGCTGACTGCACTGACCAGCCTCAGGAATTCCTGCCTAAGGGCAGACGGTAGCAGGCGATTAAGGGCACAGCCCAGTTTAGGACAGGAAGTGAAGAAGGTGAAACACCAGGGGAATTGAGTGAGGCTGTTCTGCTGAGCCTGGGATGCTGGATTACATGAAAATGGAGGTTTCACAGAATCATTTTTGAGAGTGGCAATGTCAGACTTTCACCACAGAGCCCTTGGCTGACACGGATGAGATGAGCCAGTATAGGGCTACTGCGGCCGCCATTCAAACCAGCATGGCTTGTAGCCATGGGCAGTCCTGTCCTATGAGGGCATGGCAGGGCTGCAGGAGGGACGACAGACAGGGAAGAGGGTTAGAGCGTCTGTACGACCTCCCACCCCCACAAGATGAAAGACAGGCCTGAGCAGGCCACGCAGCTACTATTTGCATCAGATTCAAGGAGAAGCCCCAGCGGTGTTTGCGGCCCACAGCGCTAGGGGCTGTACGCACAGTGGAGGGGGGCGGGGAGGTCGAAGGGCAGACGGGCTGTTAGCTGTAACTTGGCTTGCGAAAGGCAGAGCACCATGGATACCAGAAGCAGTGCCTACGAGCCTGAGCCAATGCCCCCCCCCAAAGCAGAGCCAGGACTCCTAGTGACTGCAGTGGGCTTTGGATCAGGTCCCATGAGAATCTGCTCCACTTACGTGCACCATGGGTGGCTAGTGCTAGACAGGAGCCCGGTCAATACCCACCAGTACAGGGGAAGTTCCCTGGCTGCTCACATCCTCCCAGCTTGCCTAAGGGCCCTGCAGGAAGAAAAGGGGCCCCGGTCATTACTGCTAGCCTGGAATAGTGCTGACCCGGGGGCAGAGAGCTTCAATACCTGCAGAGCCTGTGGCTGGTCCAGGCACAGGCCAAACAGGGGCTGGTTCCTACCCACCGTGGGAAAAGAGCGAGGGGAGGCAGGAGCCCTGTGAGGCCCAAAGGAGCGAGATGCAGGAGAAAGGAGGGGAAGAAACATACAATCTTCTGCCACCTCCCTGCAGCCTCTCCACTGCAAAGCCGAGCGTGTGCAGTACAAACAGCACTAATCCCCTGTCAGCTGCACCACGCTCAGCGGAGACATGCTCCGAAGTGAGAGCACTAATTGAATCGAATCCAAAAGGACGACGTGGCAGCTGGGGCTAGAGGGGTGCCCAGCCCCCGCCCCCCCCTTATCCTCTCCATTAGAATTTCACACTGGTTCAGGGGACGTTTGCTTTCTCAAGGGCTCCCCAGTCTTGGTGCCTGCACCAGCCAGCCAATGACTGCAGGTTTCTCCCCCCACCTCTGTTCCCCTCTCCCCACCCCCTGCCTTTTATCTATGCGCTTTGACATTTTCTCTCTATCACTGACCCTTTCGCTGTTCTCGCTGTTCTCTCAAATAATGTCACTGCCTCTTTAGAATCTATTCATCAGAGCAGAAAGAAGCCGCTGCTGACACTGATAAAAAAATAAAAATACCATCTGTGCCTTGCAGGGGAAGAAAAGCGCCCGCACGAACCACCCCACTGCCGTTTACACAGGGGAGCCAAGCGCTAATTCGATTCCCCGCAGGGTTGGAGGCGCAGGACCTCATGGGAAGAGGACAGCACCTTACGCTGGGGAGGACCAGCGAGAGACACCCGCAAGGTCCCATCAGCACTTTCTTCTCAGACTAACATGAAATCTTCAACTCCATGTCAGGTATCAGGGCCTCTTCCTCCCCCCCACGTCTTGAAAGACTACCCTGCCAGGAATAGCAGCTTGATGATTATGGAGCAAGGGAAACGTCACCCCCCCTCCCCCCAGAGAGTAAGAGGAGAGCAGAGTAAGCGTGGAACACAGTCCGGCATCCTGCACAACCGGAGAAGTACTCCTGCCTGGCCCCCAGCTCCCACGTGGCCTGAAGCCTGAGATCCCTCTCCCCTAGGTGCAAGGCAGAGCTCTGAGCCTTCTCAGGACTGGGATGTGGAGGCTGGTGGCAGCAGGCTAGACCCAGGCACGCAAGAGAATGTCCTCTTGAAAAGAAAGGAACCCGACTTTAACCCCTGCCTGCAACTCCACTGCACTGGTAGGATTCTGGCTGGCAGCATGCACCAGGCCAGATCCAGGGCCTATGCTGTGATGGCAGGAGACCCAGGCTCTTGTCCCAGCTCCCCGCCAGACTCTCTGCCCAAATCACTTAGCCCATTGCAGCCAGCAGCAATCCTTCCATTAAGTGCAGTGGGCTTTGGATCAGGGCCTTTAGCTCTGTGCCTCAGCTTCCCCATCCTCTGGAAGCAGGGGCTGATACAGCTTCCTCCCTGTAGTCAAGTTTATCAAAATCTACTGCTGGAAGGCACCCCATGAAGTGCTAAGGAATACCCACCAGGGTGGAATGGAAGCCCCTTTCCCAGCAGCAGTACTGGCTCTTGAAGCTGTAAAAGGTTCCCTACCCAAGTGAAAGTCAAGAGAGGTAGACAGCAGAGTTGTTAGGAGCGAGAACAGAAGGCAGGTATTTTATTCCATGCATGCCTTTAGCTACAAGGTCATCCCTTAAAGTTTCTGGCCAGCCAGCTCGATCTACCAGACATTTCATAACATTTTCCCTGCAGGCAGAACGATAGTGAACAATGATTTACAAAAGGGAGAGTCTGAGATTCAAAGGCTCTGCAGCCACTTTTAAAGACATTCCCCCTCCCTGAGCTTTTAGGATGCATTTTGGCTGTCTTTGCCTACTTGCTCCCCTCCCACAGCGGCATGGAATCACTCCCTGGGCTCCAGAGCCCTCCCGTCCGCAAGACAGAGCACTGAACATCAAAGAAGTTTCCTTAAGCAAGTGGGGACATTTTTATTTTAAGAAAGATTTGACAAAAAGTGCCTCATTTTCAATTGAAAAGCCCCCTTTTGGCTAAAACAGTAAAAGTAGATTATACGCACAGCCCTCATCAGGAAATACAGTTGCCTCTCAACACATTTGATCCACTTAAGAGGAAAAAACTCTTAGTATAGTTTATATTAATAAAATCCCCGCAGAGGTTGGATGCAACGTTTCCTTAGGAGTCTCAGCCCTTTTTGCTAGAGCACATTTGAGCCTGCTGCTCCCAACCAAGATCTAGGCCCCAGGCTGGCAGGTGCTTTACAGAGTGCTTGCCCTGAAGATCCCACACAGATAAGAACAGCAGCAAGAGGAGAACCAGGGAGGGGAAGAGTCACACAGCAAGTCCAGTAGCAGAGGCAGGATAAGAACTCAGCCTCCCTGCTCCCCCAGACAGACTCAGAACAAACAGCCAAGCCAAAAGCTACCCGAGCAAGAAGCGATTTGAAAGATTACTACATCTTTTCTCTGCAACAGGATGGAGTTTAGACACCAACCTTTCCTCCCTGCTCTGGCTATTAAGAGGCCAAGCTGGGATCATTCGTCTTTTTGCAAAGCTCCTAACATGAAAAATGAAGCTCAAGAAAAATTAGCCAAATTACCAGGCTAATCCTTCAGCAGAAATCATTGCTCCATTACACAGCTGTAAAATGAGCCTATGAAAAGGGAAAGACATGGCAAAATAAAATAAAATAAAATAAAAAATAAATAAATAGATGAAGCCGTCGCTCTGCTGCAGGGGAGACCTGCTGCAAGGTAAGGCAGAGGGGATGGGGCAATTGGTGGGGAGCAAAGTGTTGAACTGCGGGAGCTGTTGTTCAAATGCTGCCTCGTTCTGAACCGCTTACCTGTCCGCTTTACCAGAGTGAGCCAACTGCAGCAGGAATGTTTAAGCAGGTGTGTGCAACAGCTGTAAGAGATCCAGAGGCAGCACTGGGTTGCGGCTAGGGTAGGGGAGCAGGACTGCTAGGTTTGATGCCTGCCTCTTGCTAATCCGAGTCAGCACCAATCACTGTATCCTCTCTCTGCCTCAGTTTACTCCGCTAGGTAATTGGTGGGGCGTGTAATTAGGTGAGACCCCGTGTAAACGTAACTGCGATTGAAAAGATTATTTATCCACCCTATTTGGGCAGAACATTTGTAAAAAGCAAGCAGAAAACTGCCTCCGACGTCAATCATGCTATTTGTTGTGGGTTCCCGAGGGGGCGGGGGGAAAAGGAAGATAAATAAATAAGACACCGCCCGTGCAGGCAGTTGTCAAATCCATGCTTACTTCTAATAAATTGGGATTGGTTCCAGCTGCTGACATATGCAATTATGGCCCCGCTGTTGGCAGAGATAACTCACTGCCCTGCTTCCGGGCAAGATTTGCCCGTCAAATCAAACAGGCTGAGAGACAGAAACAAATTTGATCTCTTTGTTAACAGTTTCTAAGAGGACCTATCAGAGCTTGATGCAAGCGCCAGCCCTGGAGAAGTTGTACTGCAGAGAGCAAGACCCTGATCTCTACTATGCCAAAGGTGCCTCCCAACCACTATTCAAGGGCCCGGCCCTGGACTACAGGCCAGATGGAAGCACAGGCACCTAGTATTTTGGAAGAGTGGGTCTCCACTGCCCCCTTGTGGTCAGCAACAGAAAAGCGTTGGAGCAATTGACGGCTGTAAAGGGCACAACCCTTTTTAAAGCACTGAGGGGCCATCCGCTCCCATCTTGAAGGCTGAGAGCACAGTAGCCATCGTCAGCCTTGATAATTCTCTAGTAAGCCATCAGCTCTGAGGTGCTGCGATAATACAAATCATTCCAGAAATTCTTCCGTCATTCCAGGGACCATTTTCCTTTCCCTAAATAGAAGGGTCCAAAGAGCCGGATACTGGATCAAAAATCAATTTAGAAGACTGTCCCCCATTTGGCCACCTTAGGTGATGGCTTCCATTGCTACCTCACACAAACAGGCAGCAGCCGCTCTTGGGTGAGATATTTGGCCTTACAAATGCTAATCCTGTAGCACAAACCTGCACTCTGTGACATACAAGCACAGTTCAGGTCACTTACGCCTCAAGGCTGTAGCCAATCGGGTCCTTTGTCACTTGAACATCTTAATCTCACCAACGGAGACAATCAGATGCAACACAGGCCCAGTTAAAGACAGGCTGAAAAATTGCTGACTAAGATGCCAGAGGTTAGATGGATTCCTCCCAAGCCGGAGGGCTCTGTTTTGTTGGGGACTGAGTGCCATGGCTCCAGTTGTTGTGCAAGGATAACAAAGAGCCAGAGGATGAAATGGAGGGGTCACACTCACTGCTCACATTTATTTAGTGAGGGAAAGGAGAGGGGCACTGAATGGTTGAGAAGAACAGTAACAGGAATTAGAGGTTTCCGGATCGAGGCTGCTGCTTTGACTATCTAGCCCAGGTTAACCTTCAATCTCTGGTACCATCTGATGGCCATTTGGGTGCTAATATGCAGTCATGAGTTTCATGGTCTCAGTTAAGACAGACCCTGCATCGAAGACAGACTCTTCAACCGGCACTCAGGGATTGGGCCTGGAAAGCAAAAGTGGGCTCATGCCAAGAGGCGAGCTTCTCCAGGCATAGCACAGGCTGCTGGCGCTGCGATGGCTCAACGGCTGGAGATGACCACAGGCTCCATCCAGCACTGGAGTCACAGTGGGTCTTAACCCACGAAAGCTCATGATCCCAAATATCTGTTAGTCTATAAGGTGCTACAAGACACTGTCACTTTCAGAAGAGAAAAGAAAAATCGAACACACACAGGAGCTGGGGAGGTGGAGGGGAGACTCGCAGAAGAGTGAGAATTAGGAGGAAGCAGACAACTGCTCTCTGCCTCTCAAGCCTTGGAGTAGCCGCCAAAGGCCTGTGCTATGCCAGCGAGACCAGTTTTAATGTAGACAGAGTTAAAGGAGGTGTGCGCCGGCGCGAGGGGATAGTGGAAAGGAACTGAATTAAAGGGTGGGTTTTTTTTGTTTTTTTTACAGCACTTAGAAATTTTATAATCAAATCATTTTTGCCTAGATACAAGAAGGCTCCATACCTCCAGGAACACACAAGAGGCAACATAGGTACACTTGGAAAGATTTTATTGGTAAGTGTCAGTAAACATCAGTTTCATTGTATACACACAAATTGACAAAAAGTATTTCCCATTGATAATTATCAAAATTTACAGATGGTAAAGAAAGAAAAGGGCTACTTGAGAACCTAAGAGTTTAATTTAAGGGTATTTACTTTGTATATTTTGACATGTGATGTTGACAATTTGTTGTTTTAACGGTTATACATAGCTTAAACTTTTTGAATCTCAGCATCTCATAACCAAATAATTACCTGATCCCCTGAATAATTTCCTGCAACTGTGAAAATAAAATTACAAAAAGATAAGTCTAAAAAATGCTTTAAAAACAAACAGACATCCGTGTCAGGTGTCAAAATTATCAAAAAAAAGTGAAAAATGTAATTGTGCCAAGCCTAATAATAGGACAGGTCACATACCCTGGTTCCAGGAGAACAGAGATTTTCTTGGGGTGGAAATACGTTGTTTGATCACATATTAGGAAATTCAGCAATGTTGTTACACACAAAAAGGTATCCCAGAAGTCTAAGGGCTTGTCTACATGGGGACGCTATCTACATGGGGACATCATTACTACCATGATGGCTCCTCATATGAAGGCGTATCTGGAATATTTTGTTGGTACTTTACCCCTTGGAGACGGGTCCTAAAACAAGTTAATGCAGTGGTTCTCAAACTTTTGTACTGGGGACCCTTTTCACACAGCAAGCTTCTGAGTGTGATCCCTCCCTTAAATATTTTAAGTCCTTTTAATTTATAACCCCATTACAAATACTAGAGATGAAGCGGTGTTTGAGGTGGAGACTTGACAGCTCACGACCCCCCATGTAATAACCTCATGACCCCTTAAGGGTCACAACCCCTAGTCTGAGAGCCCCTGTGTTAGTGGGTCCATCCAGCTCACACTGCATTGAAGAGACTCTCTTATGAAACAGCACCAGCTCCTGAAAAAGCAAGAAAACCCACAGTAGGAGATGCTAAAGGCAGCACCATTTGCACTGCAGAATGATTTGTAAAGGCCACCTCGCACCCCCCCAGTCACTGGCAACTCTTTAACCCATTGTGCTAAAACAGCTGACAGTAACCTAGACTTTGTTTGTCTTCCCCACACAGATGGGCTGCTGGGAATGCTTAACCAGGGGTTAAAGGAAAGGAGCTTTTTCAACTGTGCCAATTGTCAGTGCTGAACTACAATTGTGAATGGCATCCACACAGCCCTTATCTAGCCAGGGCTCAATATAGAAGCAATGGGAGGAGGGAATGCATGGTGCTAATTCTAGTATGCAGGCTGCAATCTACACTTAACACATTCAAGTGTCAATTTGTTGATTAAGACACCATCTAGGTAACAGAAGTGTCTGGTATGGAAGTTGAGGGGTAAAGGACAACTGCTCATTCCAAAACTGGAGGCTAACAAAACAAGTAATGGAAGAGATACTGACTCCGCACTGGAGAAGTAGATCACTTGACCAGAGTTAGCATCAATTAAGAAACCATAGGTGCCGACTCCCTGGGTGCTCAGGGGCTGTTTTGTGGTGCACTCGGGGAAGAGACGAGGCCAGAGATTTGAGGAAGGAGTCCAAGAGGGGCAGGGGCAAGAAAAGTTGGTGCCAGGAAAAGTTGGTGCCTAAACTGCAAAAATATTTTGGAAATTGATTTACTTTATGGGTCAAGCTTCTCTGGCAACCCACTCCGATGAGTGGCATTAAGGAAGGATGACTAGTAACAAATATTATCCATTGACGCAATCTTCTACATTCCCAGCCAAAGGAATGTGTCCTTAACATCCCATATTTGTGACCAAAGTTTAGAATGTTTAAAAAAAACCAAAAACCCAGGGATTCTAACAAATCTACTATGCAGAGAAATATTGACATGAGATTAAAATAAAGGAAGTGTGCCTTTGGCTTTAAACATCTTCCTGCAGATTTTGTAGCGTTTTAATGTGAGAACCAGACCATGAGACTACAAACAGCAAGCCTGCTCAGACAATTGGCTTTGGAGGCTAATGTAACAACCTAGCCCTAGACAGAAAAGGGATGTGCTAAAGGAAACTTAAAATGGGGCAAAGGGTATTAGAATTTAACTTTCTTCAGCTTTAATTATCAGAGATTCAAATTAATGACAAGCAAGCACCATTTAGTTGTTTTTTTTTTTTTTTAATCCCAGCAGTGTAACAGCATTAGGAGAAATACGGGAGCAGTGAGCTTGGCATTCTGTGGTGCCTTTCCCCAGATACTCTCGCGGTGCTAGGTTTCAGAACAGTAGCCGTGTTAGTCTGTATCCACAAGAAGAACGAGGAGTACTTGTGGCACCTTAGAGACTAACCAATTTATTTGGGCAAAATTATGCAAAAGGCATTATGCAAAATGGAATTACTCAGGCCAGAATTTGGTCAGGATAGCAGGGTTAACGCCCCCCGCCCCCGTGCCTGCTGCTAACATTGTAGTGTTTATTAGAAGTAAATTCGAGACACAGGGCCAGACTCACAGCTGGGGTTGGGGAGAGCAACAATTCCACTGTCTTCAGTGGAGCTGCCCCATTAGTTACACCAGGTCCGAACTCGGGTCACGACACTACCACAGCCATGGAAAGGCGGGCAAAAACTTTCAGACTGGCAACGTCAGCTGAACTCTGAATTGTGTTCAGCACCATGGGTGGCCACTCCGTTGAAGAGTTAAGAAGCTCTGAACTTGCAAGGGCAGGAAGGCAGGGTACAGTCAGAGTCCACGTCATCTTAAACCTCATTAAAGACGTGCAGAACTTCCGCTTTCAAAGATGACAGCGAATGAAGACATATTCCAGGTGCCCCAATACTTGTTTCCCAGCATTCAAATCCACAGGCACTGAGATCTTGTCTGGCTGCTTCCACCATCAATGGGTCTGTGTCTGCCAAGAAGGAGGTTACACCAGCCAGTTAGTTCAGCTTGGTCATGGCTGAGAGATGAAAATGCCTTGCTGCACATTTAATATGGACTCAATGGTATCACCATGAAAAGGAAACAAATGTGCTAAGTTTGGGGTGGGGACATAAAGGGGTACGTTTGATCTGTTCCTTCTTATAGTGACGAGCGGCCAACGTACCATTAGATTTGACGTAAGTTTTTATTGGCAGGAGACATTAATGGACACTTTAGAATTCAGTAGTTTCTAGCATGCCAAGTGTCTCCAAGTCCCACTACGATGGCGTGGTATTTGAAGAGCATGGAGACATGTCGTTTTCGGTTTATACATATATCCTTTTTGCCCTTTAATGGGACATTCCCATGTAAAATGAATAAGCAAACCAGGCAAGAGTGTTCACCTGCATATTCTGCCACAGTGATTTTCAGCTTTGTTTCATTTGAAGACCCCAACACATTTTGAATGGAGATGTGGAATCCTTTGGAGGACAGAGTCTGTGGACCCCCCGCAAGGTCCCTGGACCACAGGTTGAAAACCACTATTCTACCGTCTTCACGGCCATGATGGATTTGACACAGTCATTAATATATATCACACTCAGATCTTTCTGCTCCAAAAGAAGAACCTCACAAGTGAGCTAAAGATAAGTTTTAGAAGTACAGGGTCTGTGTCACATTTGACCAGTGCTCATACCAGCCAGTAAAGGGCAGAACACCACACATGGTTCATGGACAATCTTCAATCTATTGCAATGCTAGTCTAGCCCTCATCCAACAGACACAGGCAAGAGAGCCCAACAAACCTATTTCCCACATTTAAGATGTGGTGACATGTTTTTGGGCTACAGCACCCAAGCATGAATGAGGCCACCTCAGCAGCACAGGCACTGAAGAGGGACAGCAAAGACCCCGCTCTGCCAGCCATCTATTCGGAGCTCCCACCAGTCTCCACAAAGTGAAAATGACTCAAGCAGTTCCACAAGCTGAGCTGGAGAAGTGTAAAACCCTCCTAGGAATGGCAAAGAACAAAATTAGGTTTTAATTTTTTTTAAATCGGTTTAAACAATGTTGGTGCTGATGAGGCTCTCTTTTAAGTGTCGACAGTGCCCCTTTAGGTCTCTGTGGCAACAGAAGACGAAGAGAGTTCAATGATTAGTAGTAAATTAAGGATTTCTGACCTGGTCTTAGCAAAGTGATTGCACAGCCACCTCCTCCGGCGCCGGTCAGCTTACTGTGCAGCCCATGCGCGGCGGTCACTCGGCACACAGTGTCCAGGGAGGAATGGCCAACTCCAATCACATTTAAGTGATGCTGGTTTATATCAAAGAGCTCCTTAAAACAAAGCAAAGACAACAAAACCACATAGATTGCGGGTCTGGCCTTAGCTGGGGTGTGGAGCCTGGGGCAGACATGACGAATCCGTCACTTCTGAGATCAGCCAAACTGGGGGGCAGGTAGTGGAGTCATTGCCTCCCCAAACCACCAGGTGTGGCCCTGCCCATACTCCACCCCTCCCCAGGGCCCGCTTCAGCAGCATTGCTGGTCTCTGAGGGGTTTGGGGGTGGGGGCGGTGCTGGGACCATGTGGCCCACCTTCCTGGGGCAGGGGAGGCTGCAGCAGTGCCACTGCTCTCTCTTGGACGGAAGGTGTAGAGCTGGGGGGCTAGCTTTCCCCAGCCAACAGTTCACCTGCCGTCCACGTGGTGCCAGCCAATCGAGCCAGCCTGCGGGGCCCGGAGCAGATGCCCTGATTCGCCGTCCCCTAAGGACGGCTCTGGATCTCAGTCCTCCAGAACACGTCTCTTTTCCAGTGAGAGGGGATCGCTGTTCCAAAGCGCCTGCCAGCAGAGCTGCACTGTGGGTCAGCTGCCTGTTAGGAAGTTACTGACAGACTGCCACATCTTCCTGCAGCAGAATGCTGCTCAGGAACAAGCAAATGCTGAACAATGAGACTGAGCCCACCAGCAGCCTCAGCCCCTGTCCCCACTTCCTTCCCTCACTGACCACTGCACGGACACAGATATCAGTTCACTAGAAAGGAAATGTGAGAGGCCAAGGGAAGCAGAGGGCCCAGAGAGCTGCCATTCACTGCAGGTCCTGTGAACTTCAGCCCTCGGCAGTCCTGGCCTGCTTCCTCTCTCTCTGGTATGCATGCACTGAATAGGACACCGTACAAATCCTTCCCTAGCTGTGGGAAAGGAATTGTGTTGGGATCTCTCCCATTCCTGGCCAATTCTGCAATCCACCCAGCTCCAGCGAGACAAAGTGGCACCACCAAGGCACTGATAATCAACAATAAAATGTCCCTTGTTCGTATCATACAGCACTTCTCTCCCCACTGCAGGGCAGAGATCCAGGATCCAGACCAAGGGGCCTTCCCTCAGCATGAGGCAGGTACTCTAGGTATTTGCTGACCAATCCAAGTCAGGCTCTTAATCGTTTCCTCCTTTCTGGGACCATCTGTGGCTATGGAAGTACAAAGCAAGCCTTGCTCCAAAGCAGAGAGGATTTCTACAGCGTTCACAAGCTCAGCTAATGCAAGCAGCCAGAACCTAGGTAGGTCTCCACCGGGTAAGGATATTGCAGTAGCTATAGGACTACTCACATCCAAATCCTGCTGTTACTACAGTTAGCTGCTTGTGGCAGGGAGGCATGAACGGCCCAGGAGATTGATAACAGGATAGAGACCCTTTCATCTCTAGTGAGCAGTTCAAATACAGCCCCTGGCAATCTAGGTCCACAGTCATCACCATCAAACAACTGTTCAGTGTCTTAATACACGAGTTAGTCTCCCCAAGTCCAGTCCTGGCACACAGGTATCCAATAACACAAAGCCAAGCACAAATGGCAGCTTCAGAGAGGCCACAGTGACTGAACAACTCCATTCTCCCCAGAGATGAGCAGTCCCAGAGAATAACTAAGCACACTGGCTGGAGAGCGTTGATGGGAGAAGTCCACACTGCTCACAAGACGCCTGTCTTATGGACATGGAACATCATAGCACAGGGCTGAACTGGCAGCTAGCACCGAACTAAAAACATGCGCCCACAGAAATTTGAAGATTACAAGAATAAAGTGAGGGGGGGTATTTTGTTTAAGAAAATGGAAGCTCAGAATTAAAGAAGTTAATTGGAAAGGAGCAAGCTGGCTGAAATGCTGCCCTACACAAGGTACAGACCATCACCAGCAGAGCACTGAAAAACAGGGTAATGAGATGAGAGAAGAAACCTCAAAGCAGCACTCGACACCCACACATGGGATGGTAATTAAGTGTACATGAATAGGCACAATTATAATGAACAGGTCAGGTCGGTGGGCAGAACAACAATCTCAGCCCCAATTAAGCTCAACCT
>ML677361.1:19552116-19613922 GCA_007922305.1 Dermatemys mawii | reverse complement strand
ATCGGGCCCCGCTGTGCTAGATGCTGTACAAACACACATATAGGAAGAGATGGACCTTGCTTGGAAGGCCTACAGTCTAGACAGACAAATGAGGATGGGAGAGAGGAATGATCATTCCCATGTTACAGAGGGGGAACTAAGGAACAGAGAAGTTAAGTGACCTGCTCACGGTCACACAGTGGGTCTGTGGTAGAGTCAGGAACTGAACCCAGAATTCTCTTAATCACAAGATTGTCCTTCCTCTCAAATACATCAGAACGGGTAGTGTTGGAAGTAAGAGTTTGCTAGCCAAGAAATCCTGAAGCCTTAAGGTTTTACACAGAACGGGGCCTTGAAACAGTGACATAACATAGCAGAGAGGAGCAGCTGGCAGCCACATGCAATGTTAAATAGGGAGCCAGTTGAAAAGCCAGCAGGCCAAGCACACTATGTTATTTGCTCTTTTCTGTATCCAGGGCCAGTCTCTTTACACAGTGCCTCCACCTGACTTCTGATGAACACATGCTGCAGTGAGTGGCATGCCTTTGGATGAGGCTTTGACTGTATGGAGCTAGGAGCTACAGGACAGCATGGAAGGGGTCAATCACCAAAGCTCCCAATCCAGCCCTGCATGGGTCTCCTGTAAACATCATGCAGGTATCGGATGATGCAAAAATATCACCCTGCACACACAACAATTTGGAACATACTTTAGATAAATGAGGAAAGATGGATTAGCCAACAGTGTTTAGCATGTACACATTGCAAACTCCATACGCTGGATTGGACAGACGTCCATCCAGGGGCTTCTTTATATGCCTGAGTGCAGGGCGCAATGCTGTCCGGGATGATCCAAGACACCTGTCATATTCCAGTCCAAAATCTGCCAGGAGTCAGATGACAGCTTATGACACAGTAGACTAGTTCAGCCGCTCAAGTACGCAGTGGTCCAGAACTGTACATTTCAGTTACAGCAACAGCCAAAAATAGAGATATGTATGCAGCATATCTCAACCATGTCCCTGTGGACTCTTCAGACAAAAGACAAACAGAACCCAACTTACTGCAGCGTTCCTCCTCCTTGTAATTTAAACAGGACCTCTCCAGCATCTTTCATCTGGGGATCTCAAAGCATCTTCAAGCTAAACCTCACAACCCTCCTTTCATTTGACTGTAGGACAGATGAAGGTCCGAAGTGAAGTGAATTGTCTCAGGTCACACTGCAAGTCAGTGGCAAACCCAATAACAGACCCAGTCTCCTAGTCTAACCACTATGTAGCACTCCACTACATTACACAGAACACAGCTTTCATACGAAATCATTCCACCATCTTGGTGCAGTGGTAAACACAAAATCCTAAATTTTGATACAGGCTCTTGGGAACTGGATTGAGACCTACCAAACTCACGTCACATAGGACAACCACGAAAGCCATTTGCAGGTTTGACAGCACACAGCTCTCTTTTTCCTAAGGAATGTACTCTACAAGACTATACAGCGCTCTAAGTGGTTCTGAATGGAGAGTGGTAATGTAGTACAGGAGAGCCTCAGCTTGAAAATGTGAGGGAGAAAATGCCAATCAATACTCCCTCTAATTTTTGACAGGCTGTGCGCGCAAAAGAATTCTTCTGCGCAAATTTTTGTGCATGCAGTGTTTTGCTGTGGGCATGGGGTTTAGGATCCGTGTGCGCGCACACACATACAGCTTAGAGGGAACGGTGATGCCAGTCATTATGTGCTGAAGCAGCACTGTGCAAACCTTGCCATTTTTACTGCAGGAGAACAGTGTGGTGTAACTTTGCACAGATATAGCCGTTTCTCTCTTCGGACCTCACAGCATCTACGGCCACTAACCATGGAAGTCTCAAAGCACCTCTGTGGGAGAGGAAATCTTAGCCCCATTTTACAGACTGGAGAACTGATGCTGAGACAGAAAGCTTAAGTGACCTGTTCAAATTCAAATAGGATTTGTGTGGCAGAGAACCCAGGAGTCCTGAATGTCAGTACTGTGCTTTAGCGCAAGGATTCCACTTGTTTTCCATGGCCCTCAGTACTCTTTCTGGCCCAGACTCTGAGCCTGTCATAACTGTCCCTGCCTTCGTTGTTCCTCAGCCATCCGCCAGGCTCACTTCTTGACATCATCTCTATCTAGCCTTGCGATATCCCCATATCCTTCTCTTTATCTTCCCCAGACATGACAGATACGTGCACTCATCTCCACCTGCTCATCACTGTTCCATCCACGACAGCAAGGCCTTACAGCAGAGAGACACAGATTGCTCATTGTTCCACCGGAAGCTCCAGCCTTCATAACTGGATACAGCGAGAGACAACACAAATGAGGGGGAGGGAAACAAAAGCTACTCTCTCGAACCTCTCATGGTGAAAACTGTTTGCGAACTGATCTTGGGTAGAGCATCTGCATTCCTGCCAGTGAAGGTGACTCCTTATTGCAATGAAGCAGGAAAGCAGAGTTACCGGGGATGTGTGCACTAAGGGGAGGTCACTGCAATTTATGGCCCTTGTTGCTTGGATTCTGTCCTATCAACACCTCTATTTCTGAGCACCCTGAGCGTTTAGTATTTAGCACCTGTGTCCCCCCCACCCCCACCCCAGATGTGAGTTCATCCACCTCATCATAATGAAACATGTCTAAACAGATGTAGTCAGTGAATTAACTAATAATTACGTCATTCTAATCAGAACACTGAGGACACTACACATATACTTGCCTGGAGGAAGGGTGGGGTTGAGGGGGAGGTCTTTAATTTGAAAGCGTCGTTTCCACAACAGCCTCCCTGTGCTTTGAATGGATCCAAAATGAACACAGATCTTATTCACTTCTTGCATCAATGTCAAAACAGTTCTGGGCACAACAACTGCTATCTGCTCTCCTGAGCCTGGAGACAGGACAAGCACGAAGCAGTGGCTGGTTTCTAACTAGTCTATCAAAAACAGTGGGCTGCTGAGTTTTGTGCTTCTATATTGGCTTTGTCAGTAATGATAATGGTAGTTTTATAAAGAGCTACTTCCAATTCAAAAGGGCCACCGGCCATCAAATCAAACCATTCTGAGAGAGGGGACATTCTGATCATGAAGTAACTCGGTGTCCCTTCAATAAGGGAAATGAAATGTATGGCTCTGAAAGAATAATAAAAGCAAACAAGTTTTATATACAGGAGGTATATACAACAGTGCCTTAACTACTTCAGACATAGGGAGTGCATTAATGATAGCAGATAGAAGCTGTGGTTCACTCTGAACTGAACATTTCCTGCTATTGAAATCTCTCCCAACCTTAATGATCTTTAAATGAGGTTTTGATGTGCGACTATAACAGCGTCTAAAAATACAGGCGAAAGCATCCCTTACCTCTAGCACAGGGTAATACTCCTGTGATGGACACTCAGCCATTGCTTCTAGAACACTTTCACACTCATGAGAAATTGCATCTATCGAGGCAAGCACTGGGTTCATTATAGCAGGAAACTGTGACAAGAAGAAAATGAGAGACATGAAGCCAGCTCTGTGGTGTTCCATGACTTCATTACTATTGTGCTGGAGGTAGGCCAAGCCCCCTGAGGCTGGACAATTCATGTGCAATAAGGAACGTAAAAAGCAGAAGCTGGTCACATTTGGGGTGTGAGAGGAAGAAGAAAAGGAAAGAAAGAAATAGGGTTAGGTTGGGTATTTCAGGGTTGCAAAGTCTTGTGATTTTGTTGAGAGACTAATGATGTTTGGCATTTTTCTTAAAGCCCCAAGCTCCTGGAGTTAGGAATTAATTTTTTTTTTAATGAAAACTGAGATTCTCACCAAAAATAAGTTTCTAGCCCTCTGGTTGCAGACACAAGCATGGAAACAAAACTTGAAAGGTTTTAAGATTCAGAAAGCAAATTACAAAAGAAAAAAAAGATTTTAAAATCTCATGATTTTTAATGAGACTCTTGATTCTTTGAGGTTGGACCCGGTTTTTGAATGTTTGGGTTCACCAAGCTGCTTGTCACTGCAACACCAGGAAGAGTCATGGCCAGGTCCTTGTTTTAGTTAAAAAAGGGAAGTCCTGACACAGAGTTTGGATTAATACTTGCTCATCATGGGGATGATGAAAAATAAAATCCTTTAGATCAGAATTGTATAACAGCCGAGGCTCACACCACTGAGAATAGAAAGCAAGATATAGGAACAACTCCTGGAGGGGTCCTGTTAAGCTGACTTGGCTGGAGTGACACAAAAACTCTACAGTCAGTGTTAAATCCAATGCATCACCTTAGTGAGGATATTTTGACGTATTCCTTCTTTTGAGGGGAGCCCTTTCTCCTCCTCAGTTATATCCCCTCTCCTGCTCATCCAGCAGTAATGTCAAGAGGAACATAGCAATACTACTAAACAACAGCTGCCAAGAAATCCACACAAGGGATCCCAGGATTACTCCTAAGTGCAGATAACTCTCCCCACCCCTAACAATCAATATGCTGCCTTGCTACCATTGGGTTGGCTCAATTAACAGTTGTGCTTCCATGTCACTGTCATCTACCAAAAAGATGCTGCACCTTAAGAATCTTGTCTTTGACACCTGCCACAAGGATCTTGGTGCTCCGAGAGACTTTAGTGTTGGTCAATAAGATCCTTAAAGTCGGCACTCTGAAAACAAAACAAACATTCTGAAATTCATTCTCCTCTTGATAAGTAGGCGGCATCCGAGGTTTACTCTACATCCATGAATCAATTTACTTCCCCGTTCATGCTATGGTCAAACAACCTTAATGCATGCAATAACTGCACCTATAGGCAGGGCCCCATGTCTTCTACTATTCTACAGTCACAAACTTTGCTGCAAAATTAAGCTCTAGAATCTCCACTTTTTAAAAAATGAAGCGCCTACCTCTTGGGATCATGAAAATAAATTTGAGAATGCGAGGTTGTGGCATCTTTCTCTGTTTGCCACGGACTGAAAACAACAGCTTTGAGAAAGGTGTGAATAACCATTTTAATTCGCCTGCTCTGAAGCCTAATGGTGTCCCTTTTGTTGTCAACATGGTTAACTATGTTACTGCTGTTCATTTTAACAGAAACAAAGTTAATTTGCTTCTCACCATTTGTCCCTTCCCCGGAAAAATACAAAGGCTACTGCATAGATTTAAATATTTTAAAAAAATGTATAATCAGCTTCATTTTTAAAATGGAGGGTTTTATTGGTGCCAGGTTTTCACCACAACGCTCTAGACTCCTGTTTAGGTCCATCTCACCCACAGCATGCTCTAAGTTAGCCCGGAATGAAGGTGAGCGGAGAATCAAGGACCCTTAAGATGAGAGCTTCTCCCATCTTCTCGATGCAGTAGATCTCAGCCACAGTAGACAGTCTGGTTGTTGGACTATCACCCTCTAGAACAGGCTGGTTATTTAAGACCATAATCTAACAACATACTTAAGCATGAGACGTCTGGTTAACTTCAGTAAGTGTGCACTCAAGGGCTTCGCTGGGTTGGGATTCTCAGTTACACATACATTGCTACAGCTGTGCTGGTTTTACAAATAGGACAAACCTGCTTATGGAGATTCATGTTTTTCAGCTAAAATATCTTTCCTTTGAAACACCATTCGTGAGACCAGCCAGCCAGCGATATTAATTGCTAACAGAGCAATTTCATGCACTGTGAAAGATTTTAATGGCATTGGATTATAGTTCATTGGTTGGAGGGAGAGAGCGCATTCTAAACCAGGGTTTGTTCTCTCTTTACATGGCTTTGCAGCTTGGTTTTTGTACGGTTCTAAAATTCAATAAGCAAGAAGTTGTGGTTCTGTTTTGTTTTTTTAAATGTCATTTGCTGGCAGGAGCTGACCTGATCCTACTGCCATGAAATTAATATTGATCTTTTGTGCTGTAATCTAACTTCAGAAAATGACCAAACATTTCATTGGCCTCATTCTTCCCCAACCCAAGACAACAAAACTGGTTTTCAAGATATCAGTGCTACCCGATGAGTCCAATAGAGGGTTCTGGATGCAAGATTCCTACTCACACTGTTCAGCATTATTTTGTTAATCTCATGCCTTTAGACCACACACTCTATACAGATATGTTCTGTGTGCGTGTGTATATATATATATATATATATATATATATATAATTTTAATATTACCTCTTCAATGATGTGATTTTTCCTGATTGAAATTGGAGTACTCCACCTAAAGTAAAATACATACACAATCATAGTATGCAACATGTTTAATAAGAATATAGGGTCTTTCATCTGTAGAAACTAACCTACAGCATGAGAAGTTAATTGCAAGAAGCTCAGGCAAAACAATGGGCCAGATCCTCAGATGATGTGAGCAGGCAGAGCTCCATTAACTTCAGTGGGAGATCTGGCCCAAATATAAGTAAATTGGTGCCTTCAACCTTTGCTTTCCTGTACTGCAGGGCCATAGAAAAAAAGAAAGATTTTCAAAGAGAGAGAGTTAGGTTAGAATCAAGTCTTAATTGGTCTAGAACAGTGGTGTCCAATATGTTGGACAATAGCCACATTATAAAAAAGCCACATGCATTAGCCACAATTCAATAGCCTAATAAGAAAAATTCAAAACCACAAGTGTGGCTTGCAATGTGGCTAACATCGAATTTCTAATGGACACTGCTGGTCTAAAACAACAAAGAAAGCATCAGATGAAGACTTCTGGTGTAGGTTTAAACACATTAAACACCAGATTCAGTGCAGAGCGTGGATATCTGTGAAGAATAACTGTTAGTAACTCAACAGAACCCCACCAGTCAGCGAGCTTGCTATTTCATTCTCCACTTCCCAATGTTTTGATAGAATAGCTGTGATTAAGTCTTATTTTAAAAGGTTATTAATAAACACTCCCACACAAAGCATCACAGCACACTTGCACAGAATAATTAAGACTAAGGTACAGGTGCCCAAGTATGTACATTTTCCAAAGCATTATTCTGTGGCAATTTTTTTTTTTTTAAATGTATGGTTATTTGCTCCATAATTTGTAAATTCCAGTTATTTCCATGAGGGTGCCTCTTCCAAGGCATTCATATGAATGAGGGAGAGTCATATAGTGAGTCAGATATTCGTGAATTAAGCCTCCCAATATCCTTGAGAAGCATTACTCCCATTTTACAGTGGGGAAACTGAGGCACAGAAAGACAGCATGACTTCAAATTCAAAGCTAGAATCAGAACTTGGGAGTTTCCAGTTCCTTCCCCACTCCACCCCCATTCAGTTCAACCGACCATTCTCTCTCCCTCCTGAGGAGGCAAAAGTATTACTAACTTTGCTACTGTATGAGGGGTTTATTCTGGAGTAATGTCACCTTGATTCTATGCCATCAATAAGCAAGGAGTCTCTACTAGAGCAGGCTGGCAGCCAGGGAACCAGGGCCGGCTCTAGGCACCAACAAAGCAAGCACATGCTTGGTGTGGCACCTTTTTAAAAAAAAAAAAAAAAAAAACAAAAAAAAAAAAAAGCCACCCACCCCAATAAAAAAAAAAAAAAAAAAAAATTCCCAAAAAACATGAAGATCAAAAAAATCTCCAGTAGTGCGATAGGAGCAGGACGTGAAAAATAGTGAGACACGTCATGACATAGTCACTCATAATGTGAACTTGCATAAATGTGTTAACATTAACGGTTGTTGATTCATTAAAATCAGGAAACACAATTACTTGTGTGTACTGTGCCGCCCTATTGGAGCCAATTTCTGTGTCGCGTTGGTGTCAGTGGTATAGCATGTGGTATTGAATATTTTGCTTGTGTTTGAACTTGTTTTAAATCATTTCACGTTCCAAAGTAATCAAACTTTGGTCAAGGAGAGTTAAGCATTTATTTACTTATTCTAACTACAAACATCTGTTTTCATTTTTTTAAATTTTAAACAGTCCAAAAAAACAAAAACAAAATAACCCCCCCCCCCCCAAAACAAAACCACCACTGCAAAGTGCAAACATGTGTAAAAGCCAAAAAGAGGGGGTGGTTGGCCAAAAACTTTTTTGCTTGGGTCAGCAAAGAAACCTAGAACCAGCCCTGCTGTCAACAGAGAAGAACTATAGAACAGGATTTGGTACTAGGATGGTGTAGGGAAGAGGCTCTTGCCTTCCTAATCCAGAGTCTGCCAATAGGACAGAGACTGGGGTTAAACAGTCAGTCTGCAGGATGGATTTTGGACACATTTTTATATATTCAGAACTCCCTATATAAAAGAGCTGTGAGTGATCTGAGAGGCGCACTGAAAGACCGCTTAGTTTCACTGCGGTCTACAAGGCCCTTTGGATTCTTTGCGGAGTGCTACTTAGGAATTGTATCCAGAGCAAATCCAGTCCCATCTCCCTGCACCAGCTATGCAGCAGTGCAAGAAGGGGACTGGAAAAGCCATCATTCTCAACACCCAAGTACTGGCCTCTTCTACTCGGACAGTGACAGCACCTGTATTTAGAGCCAAAGAGGAATGGATTGAGACTGAAATATACATACCCCAAGTCGCTACAGAGTTATCCACACCAGAAGGCTTGCCATGGATGACCTGCTCTCCCCGAAAGGCCCATCTGTTAATTAAATCCAACTCGTCCTCAGGCCACCTGAAAGGCAAGAACACAGTTTAAAACTACTACAAGCAGGCAACATGCTACAGGAACCAAGGAGTCCACTAGCCATAAAGAGCAGCAGGACTCTCAGGAGCAGATTGAAGTGCAGCCTGTCAAGGGGAACACCTTGCAGGGGAGGGGACACCTAATGCCAACTAATTAACAAGATGAATTAATGCTCAGCCCAGTAAAAGCAGTACTTGGCAGAAAAGGAGCACTAGTATCTAAGGCACCTATCACCTTCATATCCAAGCCACACACTTAAGTGCATCTGCTACTGACAATCACAAGATGGAATCAGTAGGAACACAGCAACCACTACGGAGTGTTGGCACCATGAAAGCTGCATGTGAGGAAATGTTCTGGAAGGTTCCAAGCAGAGCTGTGTGTGACAGCTGGGTCTGGCTAAATCTCCACCCAAAAGAAGTGGTTTAGTAGTGCAAGCAAAGCACTGGATGCCTGGAACACCTGGTCTGTGGCCTTGAACATGACATTATACTCCTGGCTCTGGGTCTCCATCAGCAAGAATGGGGATAATACTTCCCTTCCTCACCGATACTGTAATTAGATGTCAGATATGCTTCAATACCAGTAGTTCTACACCTTGGTGCCACTTTTCTTCTTCCTTCTTTCTCAGCTGGATTCTCCTTCTGAGGGAGAAGAAAATCATCTCTCACGACCTACCTGAGGAACAATCACAGCCCCCTAGCAGCTAGGGCTTGGGAAATGAGAAGTAGTAAGCACTATTCCTTGTGCTTCCCTGTCTGCCTGCTGCATCCACCTGTTGTCTCATCTTAAAATTATAAACTCTGCTTGGTAGAGACCATCTCACAGTTATCTGTTCGTGTACTGCCAGGAACAATGGGGCGCTGGCCTAAACACATTATTATAATCCATATACTGCTACTATTTGTACATGACGTAGCTGGAGAGGAGATAAAAATGGCAGTCACGCACTGGTGAAGATTAGCGTTAACTAGAATGTACAGAGAAAAAGGCCAGCCCTTCAGCAAGGGAGTATTAAAAGCAGGTCAGTTGTACAGCAAACTTCTTTTGAACAGTGTTGTTTGTATGATCCATATCCCAAAATGCTTCACAGGATTAAAAAGCAGTGAGAAAAATCAAGAGACTTTAGCTGCAAGGGAGATAAAGAGATGTTTGCCGATGAGATCTCAAGGAGGCAGGGGAAGGGAGATACAGGCAAACACTGCCAGGAAGCAGGTGGGATCCAGTATTGGTCCTTTTCTTCAGTATGGTTCACCAACTGTTCTCATTGTTACAGTACAGACTGTAGGATGCCTACACAAAATGGATGTTCATATAATTCCTATTTCAGGCCTTGTACTCTAAATACCTGCCAAATTCATATTCTCACTGCACCAAAAGCAACTGTGCAGACTACAATTGATATTAATATCAGTGTCAAGGTGCGCTAGTCTGCTGGAGGGGTTGTTTTGAGTACACAGGGTGGGTTTGTGGAATTTGCGGAGCATGCAGCACGTGTGGCACTGTGTACTGATTGTGTGTGCATTCCAAGTATTTACACAATGATGTGGAGTGAGGAGGGCTCATAATGAGAGACAAAACCTTCACCTGTAGGTTGCTGGAACTGATCCAGATCACTAGTGTTGGATCAGTGTTTGGTGTATATGAAATGTGTTGGTGGATCCTGACAGACAGGAGCCTACATCATACAAGCAACTGTCACAGTTGTCAGCATTGTTGACAGTTACTAGAAAAGAGGCCAAGAATTCAGATGAGTGTGGGGACTAACATACCTTCTCTCCCTTGCATTATAGTAGTGGCACAGTAATGGAGCACAGGGGAGAAGGTTTTTGTGAATGGTCATTCTCAACTATTCATTGCAGTAGTGCCTACCGCTCTATGATACCCTTGATCCCAGTAGTCTCTGACCCAGCACCAAATTATCTTAATGCCTTTTATTTAAGAATACAATTCTTAAGGCATGTGCAATTTAAGCCTTTTTTGGCTCAAACTCCACTTTATAAAGAGCCATGTTACTGGCATACTGTGTGCCATTAATAAAAATACCTTGTATTGGCTTCTACAGTGTTCCAAATATGAGAGATCAATGCAGTTTGAAATGTTAGATATTAAGGCCTAAAAATCAACATTAAAATTAATTCTAACTACAGTGGCATCAAGTGTTGCACCATAACATAAATGGATGCAGCTTTTCAAAAGAACATGTGTCTGCCCTTCATGCAGAGATCTTTATCTCACCAGGAGGTGTCAAGCCTGAACAGTTCTCATTTCGCACACAGTTCCTTACTTCACTTGCAACTTTTAATATTTGCCCTTGCATTATGTATCTGTGAACAGACTGTACTGTTTGGCACTGGTGATTAGAATTAAGGGAAAGAGGGGAAAAAAAAGAGTAGAAATTACATTTCTGTGGAAGGTGAAGCCAACATGTGTTACCTGTAGCTAAAGCACAAACTACCCCAGTCCTGACCTATTACTAGTCACTATCCATTCACAGGGCATTCTTTGGGAGTGATGTTTTCCTCTCCTTCTCTAGGATATTGTACTTCAAGGATACTTTTCATTTGCCACTGTAGTTACAAGGACACTGCCAAACATTTGGTTTCAACACACTTTTGGCTGGTGTCCCTTAACTGTTAGGGGGCTGTGACTACTCCTCCAGCAGGATTATTTTCTTAACCATTGACGGCTCTCCTGTCTAAACTGGATTCTCCTACTCTGATAAAGAGGGAAGAAGAAAAGTGTCACCAAGGTGCAGGACTACTGGTATTGAAGCATAATTTACTGGGCAATACAACACCAGGCCCTGTTGGCAAATGCCTCTTGTTACTCATATAGCTTGTAAAGGATAAAATGATACAACTTCCTGAAGAAAATCAGAAAGGTTCATTATTGCTCCTCCAGCACTGTATGTACACTCAACTCTATGAAGAAATAATCACCTTCTCCCTCTGTCTGCAACTCAGGGGATGGGCACAGGCACACCCCTGTGCCAATGTAGTGGCTTCAGCGGAGGCTTGTGTACTGGCCATTGCAGGACAGGGTCCTAAGTAGACACAGGGACAGATGGTGGGACCCTGCAGGAGGGCTGATGGGTGGGAAGGCAAGGACTACAGAAGGGAGATCATGCAGTTGCTGAGGTTAATGGTTATAGGGTCTTATTCTTTACCTGCTCAAATCAGGTTCAGGGGAAGATCCAAGTTTACAGACCTCACAGCAGAAGTGTGTTTTGATGAAAGGGTGGAAAATGGTGAACAGGGCCATAAAGGGGCTTCCATAGATATAGGAATGTGCGTTAAGTTTACGGGTCTTGCTACTTTTTTTTCTTTAAGTGAAGATGAAAGATGACACTTGGAAGCTTCACTGACCCTTCTGATTTCAAACTGTAACTGAAAATTACACTTCACCCAAACTCCAAATTACAATTAAGAGGTGCAGATATTTACACATTTCCAGTATATTTGGAAGATGCATTTTTGCTAGCACGGTATGTTGTAGGAACAGATAAAAGTTTGCTGAAAAATATACTAGGGGACTGAGAGGTCTTGTTGCTTGGCTCTGTGTACCTGCATAACCTTGTAAATCATTGCTTCAGACACTAAAGTAGAATGTTTTCAACAGGTATTGTCCTGGAATCACATTTTGTATCCGGACACAATGTTACCAACTTCAAGCCCTCAGCTCCGAGAGACAGGAATATGAAAGTTAGGAAACAAGCAACTCATTTGTTTCTCACTGGAGATTTAGGGAACATTGTGCTACCCCAACTGTACATACCCAAGAAACACAGGCTTTCCAGATGCTTTACCTGGCTACGGACTTCTCCTCCTCCAATGGGCAGCCAATGGCTCCACATGCAGTCAACAGGGCAGCTGCCAAACAAACAGAATAGGCAGCACTTGAGCCTAGCCCAGCTCCTGTGGGCAGCTCAGACCACACCACTATCTCCACACTTGACATCTGTCTGAAACACATTAAAATGCATTGCATAAAACACCAATAACACTGAAATTTTTTTAAATTTTGGAGATCAAAGATAACAGATGCAAACTAAAATTGCTGTGATCACACCACCAGCCAACTGGTGGTGTCAGCGTATATACAAGTATATGACAGACATGGGCCTCCTGAACTTTCAGTTAGCACAGCTGAGCAGATTTGTAAATCCATTGTGCTAGAAGACAGACTAGCTAAATTGGATCTAATTTCCATTGGTTTTTATCCCAATGCTGAGGTGATTAATAGAACTCCATAAATAGCACAATAAATATATCCTTAAGATTTTTGTTATTTTTAAAACCAAACATTTTAAGATCCCACATCAGTAACAGTAGATTTACATTTTATTATTGTAATAAGCTGACTGGAGTGTCTGTACCGTTGCCTTCTCTTAGAGAAAACTGGAACTGTTTAACTGTGTGTAATAGGCTCCCTACTGCTAATGGAAATTCTCCTTCACTTAAGCAATAAGGACATGGGGTTTTAGAATAGGCCTATCACAGCTCAACTCCTACTGTCACCAAGGTGTTCAGAACAGCTGTCATAAGAAGCCCTATGTAGCTAGAGACCTGTACAATGATTCAATATTTGTATATTTCATTGCCAAAACTGAACTCAGCATTGGTTTCTCTTGCTACAGCTGAGATCATTAGTACATACAGCTGATCACATTTCTATAGCCCTCTTAGTAGTTTGTAGCATTCTCAGCTGCTGTGTTAACCACATTTAGAAGCTTAGCACTATTTCTCAGTTATGTCTAATCAGGTTTTGAGCATGTCCTTCCCGATTTCCCACTCATTCTGCACAGTTTAGCTATTTCACCTCAGATTTACTAACAAGATAAGAGCCTAAGAACACAAAGAAATGTTTCCCCCCTTTAGTTTCTTATTTTAGCTTTACAGATCTAATTTCTTGTGAAATTAGAAAACAGAAATTTAACAGGAACTATGCACACCTAGGATATTGCATTCATTTCTGAGGATGACTATGTTCTTACCCATAGTTAGCTGAAATAGACAGGTACAGATAGAGAAATGCCAGGACACCAAGGCTCTCAGTGGCTGGGAGTTCAGTAGTGATTCCTGCAAACTCCTTCAGTGCCTCCATTTGTTCTGGGCTGGGGGATTTAGATTCATCGAAGCCAGCTAGGAAAGCAATCAGTGATGGAATTATACATTTTCAAAGAAAGGTTAAAAACCATTGTTTCAAATGAGAATGAGACATTTACAAGAACAGCATGTCCAGCAACACTAAATAGAATAAAGATAGCCACCATGCTTCAACACACAAACCGATTACTGGCAGCAGGGGGTGTCAAGAAGAAACCACCAGTTACACTGAAGAACTACTTCTTTCATGACGCCCACAGCAACATCATAAATGAAACATCAGGAAAGTGGCTTGATATGAGTCAGAGCTAGAGACAAACACATTAATTTGTGCTAGGTGTGGTACAAGATATACAAGTCTTACAGTATAGGGGGTGTGGAGGCAGGTGATTACAGAGTTCTACAACAAAGGACTGGTACTGGACACTTTGGAAGACAGGACACTGAATTAAAGGGACCCTTGGGGTTTGCTAACATTAGAGAGACTTTATTCTATCCCCTTTTAAACGGTGCATGCTAGAATCATAGTAGTCAAGACGGAACAAGCTCCTACTGACTCAAATGGCTTGTAGCCCACCCAGTACCTCTGCTGCCTGCGGACCATAAAAACCAGCTGAAGCACTAGCTCTGCCAGTGTGAACGTATATAGTAAATCCAGCTGCCTGATTTGAGGGGTGAGGGAAATCTAATCAGTTAAATCCCCTGTAGCTTCTCACCACCAGCTAATCAATAACACCCATCAACACATGAAACAGTTGCCAAGACATGAAAAGTGCAATAACTGGTTGGGGTGAGATATGCCACATATCAGAGGGGAGGATGAAGCCAGGGGTTTCATGATTTTAAAATATATTGACATGCACGTCCATTATTCTAACAGCACTCGCCTGAAAACGCTGTTAGTAGTGTCCGGAGCCGGACAGTTTCCCAGTTTAAACGGGTTCCAACATTACGCAGGCATAGTAAGATCTTTCCATTATTACTGGGTCTAATTTGGAGGAACGTTCTCAGGTTCAAGGCCACAGCCAAAGCTGCCTGCAAACAAAAACACTTAGGCATGAGGGAGGTGGCAAAGCAGCCGTGCAGAACAATGAGCAAAAAGTGCACGGCTGCCCCTAAACCAAGCGTCTTTCATTGCCCGACTGTCAAGGGCAGCCGAGCACTTTACCTTGCCATGCACTACAGCATGCTCCCCGTGGAGAATCGCCTTCCCCGGGGCAGAGAGTGTCAGGGGCTGGGCCAACATTTCCACGACTCCCCCTGCAACGGGAAAAAGGCAAGAGGCGTTGGAAGACCCACAGCACAAGGGCTCGTGGCTGGGCGATGATGCACCTGCGCAGGTCTCCTGATCTCCATGGGTGGCAGGGAGCCAGGAACCCCAGAGCAGGGCCCAGCGCCCCCCCCCCTCCCCCCCACCCCCTCCCCCCACCTACCCTCCGTCCCCTTACACCTCCCCCCGCCCCTGTCCCCCCACCACCTTATACCTCCCCCCCATCCTACACCCCCTTCCCCCACAGCGGGACCCCGGGGGCGGGGCTTCGGGCAGGGGAGACACCCCTGGGCCTCCAGCCCGACACGCACCAGGGCCTGTAGCCGCGGCCCCACTAGCCCCTGCCCCGCACCTGCGTCTGGGGACACGTCTCCCGACAACAGGACTCAGCGACTAGCTTTCTGCCTCAGAACCTCGCTGATAGGCCCCCTCAGCGCCCAATGGGGACCCAGCGCGTGTCTCACGTGACAGGGTCGCACCAATCAGTGGGCCGCCATGCGGTCGGACCAATGGGGAGCCGGCGGGTGACGGCGCCCGGCGCGGCCACGGTGGCCGAGAGGGGTCCGAGCGAGCGGGGAGCTCCATGTCGGCGGGGCTGGGCCGGGGCTGCCGCCGGCTGGCGCTGTGCGGGCCGCTCCGGGCCTGGCTGCGGGCCCGGGGCCACAGTCAGGCGGGAGATTCGGCCGGGTGAGCGGGGCGGGGCCTGGGGAGAGGCCCCGGGCTCGCCCCCTCCATCCGAGCTCCCCCAACTCTTCCTCCCCCCGCCCCGGGCCCGGGCCGCCCCCTGGGGCTACTCCGAGCGCCTCTCCACTCCCGCCCCCTGGGCCCCCGCCCCGGGCTCTCCCCACGAGCAGTGCAGAGCGACACTCGCCCTTTGGCCCCGGTTCTCTTCCCGGGGCAGTAACCGGGACACTGCTCGGAGAGCCTGGTGCTACGACCAGGGACCAGCGGCGCCCGGCTGCCTCTAGATCAGAGTCATTAGCTGGGCAATAACTGCATGTGGAAGTGTCGTTGCTGCTAAATTCGTAACAGTTTCATTTTTGTCTCTAGCCTGGAAATCAAACCCAAGACATCCCGCGTTCCAAAGATTTACACAAAAACAGGAGACAAAGGTAGTGTCTGGGCTGCACTTAAAACCTAGAGGCTGCGCTATCGTTATAGCCGGGTAAAAATATAATAAACAACAAAGGCTCCTACATGGCATTTTATATCCCCAAAACATAGTTCTGAATTAATTGTAATGTACTAGCCAATTTAATTCATGGCAGGTTGTAATGAATGCTTGTCTAATACAGCAGCTAAGTCAAGGGGTGCTCTGACATACTATTTATTTAGAATTGTCAGGTGACTTTAGCAATCACCAAGGGGAAAACTTCTTGGACTGTCTGTAGTCCCTACAGAAATTAAATGGTGCCCTTTTAGTGCCTTGCACTATTTGTGTTTAAAAAACATTGACCATGCAGCTTCAGTGAATCTTTAACGGTCCTGTGCGTGCTGACCCATTCCTACATTTGCAAGGGGGCAGGGGGAACATCACGGTGTCTTAGTTAAAGTAACATACAGGCTCATGGATTAGTTGGAAAAAGTATTTGGCACGTTGCTTTGTTGATCTGTGACACCATTGCCAGACAGGAAGAAACTGATGTTGGGTGAGGGTCCATCATTGGTTGTGTCACAGAAAGGTGTCAGCTGATTCTGTTCAGTGGTGGAGGTTCAGGAGATTTAGGGTCTTATAGCTCTAAGGCTGCTGCTACCTAGTTGTCAACAGAGAGTTTTAATAGTTTAAAATTTGCAGCTTTATCTGTTCTAATCCCTTTTCCTCTTCTTGCTGTTGATTGTTTTTAAAGGGTTTTCCAGCACATACACTGGGGAGAGACGATCTAAAGATGATCAGGTCTTTGAAGCTTTGGGAACAACAGATGAATTGAGTTCTGCTATTGGGTAACAAAACTGTGAATTCTGTCTTCTTTGATTTTTGTTTACTGTGGTATTGCCAAAGCTCTTATTTGAAGAGACAGTGCTGAAAAGCTTGTCTTTTTTACTTGCCTTGATAAGCTGATACCTGACAGGTCATGAACGCTGCAGACACAGAACAAGGCCTACAAGCCCATCCAGTGATCTAAAGATGTAGCAAAGCTTGAGAAGTCTGTTCTGATGGGATGTGCACACTTTATTCTTGGTGTTATTTGGGATTGTTATTTTCTTTTTAAAGAAAGGGAGAAGGTGGAAATATTGTCAGCCTGTGGGGAAAGTTGTAAATACATCCCGAGCCACATTCACTGGAGAGCTACAATGGCAAAAAAAAAAAAAAGTGTGCCCAACCATAATATTCATTATCTGATCTCTCTCTCTCTGAAGAAGAGACTTTGCTACTTGATCAGCTCTGACTGCGCTCTGCAGTTCCTGACTACAGGAAGAAACTTACTGCATTTGTACCTCTGATTTATATGGACAAAATTCAGAAAGCAGCAGATGGTCATGCAGATGTGCTTTTGAATTGGTGTTTTCTTTTTAGGTCTTAAGTCCTACTTTATTCCATGTTGCAAGGCAATGCTCCTTGTGAACCTGTGCATGTAATACTGAGTGTACAGTGAGCCATAAATATAAGATATGTGCCAAACAAGTCTCCTCTGTCCTAGAGTTAACTCTGCTTCATCTTAATCTAGGGTTGCTAGTGAACTAAGCCAGGAAACTGGCCACACGTTTATTGAACAACTTCACAAAGTGAGTAGTAACTATATGCTCTGTGTATTAATTATTAGAATGCTGAGTTCTTAAACTCTTGGCTTAAAATTTTAAAGCCACTTAGGAGATTTAGGCTTGTAGGACCCATTGCATTCAGTGGGAATTCTGTATAAATCCTTTATTCAGACTTGAAAATCTCTTGGTTACTTGAAGAAACAAGATGCTTCTTTCTATATATATACTGAAAAGGAAACTAGTTGAACGTGCGTGTGTGTGACATTGTGATGTTTCACATTCTTCATTATGCACAATCTTGGGCACAGATTAAGCCTTGTTGTTATGCATTCTCCAATTGAAACCAAGAGAACATAAATACTAAGCCAAGCCACCTGAGGTAAAAAAGACTATGTATCACAGTGGAAAACAGCTCACTGAGGGTACATTTGGCATTTACTAATTAGCATCACACTGCAGAAGTGGTCAATGTCGTCTGATTAAAGGCTCTGAGAATCCCTACCACCTTTCCTCTACTCTAGAATGTCTTATTGGAGTGTCAAATGTCATCTCTGCAAGTGTAATTTCATTGTCTATGCTTTTATTGTAATTCATACTTTGATTTTTCTCTACCTATTACTGTCCCTAGGTCCAGTGTATGCTGCAGGACGTTGGCTCCAACCTTGCGACTCCTCTCTCCTCAGCCAGGGAGGCTCACTTAAGTAATTCTCAAATCATTTTACCTAAGAAAATGCTCTCTTTGTAGGTCAGATTGTTTATTTAGCGATACTACTTGCTCACTTCTGTGAGCATTTGCTGTAGAAGATGGAATCTGCAGGAAACAAATGTAAAATGCAAGATCCATCTTGTAGAGTGGTGTTTTGTTTTGGGGTTTTTTTTTGTATTTTAGTTGTTTCCTCTTTCCCTGTGTAGAACGAACATCATTTAGTGAAAATCCAGTGCTGGAGCTGGAGGAGTGGATTGATCAGTACTCAGACCAACTTCCACCTCTCACTGCTTTTATTTTGCCTGTAGGTATCAGCTCATACTTCTTACTGAACTGAAACTCTTTGCTGCATGTTTGATTGAAGACTTAATAAGAAACCCACTCTCAGTTAATTGGTATTAAACATTGGGTAGTTCTTGATCAGTCCACCACATGCTGTTCTCTTCAAGTGTCTCCATCATCTGCAATTGTATTTAAATGACCAGCAGAAATGTCCCATTCAGATGGATATTATAGCTTCTGTAAGTGTCTAATAGGGCTTTTTGTGTAAAATGTCCTACGTTTAAGTTCTGTGCAGCTGGGTGGCTGGATGTAGCTTCTGGTACAAGGCACTTACACGTTTTTAATGTTGTTTCAGTCTGGAGGTAAAAGTAGTGCTGCTCTTCATTTCTCCAGAGCAGTCTGCCGGAGAGCAGAGAGGTGGTAAGTATAAGAATAAGGCTGAGGGAAAAGGCCATCTGAGCCCAGGTGGTTGGCTGCAGCTTCTGAGCCATTTAAAACTGTATCTGATGAGATCGCTCTTAAGGCAAATGCTGTTTAGAATTGCAGCAAAATTGGAGATAAAGGCTTGTTTAATTAAAGAGCTCTCCTGTAGCTTTTTTGATGCAATCACAGCAAAAAAGCTGGCTTCAGCTTTCGGAATCGGGTGTACTGGATCCTGTGGGAGCAACAGGCATGGTCGTGCCAAGGAGTAAAAGTGCATCCTTGTAGTTTCTTAGCTTTAGAATTTATTTTGTAAGCTAGCATATACAAACTTTTATAACTGAACATCATCATCTTGGCAGCAAAAAAACAAATGGCCTTTTGTTAAAAAGCAGTTAGTGTAAAACATGCATATCAGGATAAGAGCTGTAGAAAGCCACACAAAAGAGTGAGTCTAGTACTATAGGGGATAATAAGCTTAGCGGTGTATAGTTACTGGTGGTAATTATTCTTATAAGCTTCTACCATCGCTACTGATGCTTTTTCACATTACAGGTTCTCTCTCTCTCTCTTCTACATTCTATACAGAAGCAGAATCTGTGCTGAAACACTGTTTTTCACTGATTGGTTAAAGCATGTAGCAATCCCTGGATTTTATGGGCAGAGTTAATTTTGAGACTCTAATTTCAGTACAGAAGGGATTAAACTGGAAATTAATACTGAGGCTGTACTGTGACCACTCTCAGGTTTTGAGCATCTGCAAACCTCAGAGACACATCTATTATTAAGCTGTGTATTCAGAATAATAGATTAAACATAACATGAAATTGTTTTTCACTCTCCTTTTTAGTGTTGTTCCTTTAGTACAAGCAGGAGAGGCAGATGCAAATGTGGCCAAATATTTGAACAGGTAAAACAGATTCTGTCATTCTTAGTTGTTATCAAGGGTTTGGAGACAGTACTTTGTTGTTTCCTTTAGCATTCAAGGGGAGAACAGCAAGGGTACCCCTAGAGAAGCTCTCACTTCCGGTTAAGATTTTATCTTGTCTATGTTTTAACTGGGGTTGTGTAGGAACAATAATTTGATTCTCTTCTTGAATGCCATTGTGGGGACCATTTGTTTTCTCTGTCTCCTGTTGCTTTTATTTCGCAGCCCCCAGTGCTCTAATTCAGTGCACTGTTTTTTATAGATGTGTGTAGCACTAGATACAAGCATACTGGATGATAAATGTACATTTCTTAACTACTTTCTCGCCTTGTTTTCCAGACTGAGTGATTTTCTCTTCATTTTGGCACGTTATGCTGCAATGAAGGAAGGGAAAGAAGAAAAAATATATACAAAAAGCGAACCATAAAGTGGAGATGGGACTATACTTTCTAGATCATGAAAAGCTATATCCAGCCAAGTTTTTGTTCTGCAGGCAAGGTGGAGAGGAGAGAATGAACATGAATTCAAACTGAATTGCCACCAATTCCCCACAATGAAATCATTCAGGAACCTGTTTATAACACTGTAGAAAACATGCAGTTATTCTGTAAAACTCACCACCTTTGAGCTGGCTTCAAGATCAGTGTCAGATTCTGAATTGTTTTAGAAATTGCTTCATATTGTGTTTGACTCAGGCTGGGGTGTGAGCTAGGAGGCTTCAGAAAAACAATACCATTTTTACAAACACAGTTTAATGCTCAGAGCCGTGGCAGGTGTGATTGAAAGGGAGAGAGAGAAAGCATTTATCTGCTTGTAAAGGTTTAGAATTTTTAACACAACCAGGAAGTGTGCACAGATTCAAGAGCCCAGGGCAGAAACTCTGAAAAATAAATATGATTTACTTAAATGTCTCACTTTACTACCACATCCTACCTGCTTTTCCCTTTTAAGTTGCCTTCACTCTATCAGTTCTGGCTGGAACTGGAGGAAGCACTTTGTAGATTTACAGGAAAGTGCTAAGAACTGTCTGGCACTCTTTTCCTGCCCTAGTGCATCTGTGATGAATCACTTGCTCATAGTTGTGAAGGGGTTTGGGCAAGGAAAAGGGATTAAAAGAACTAAGGACCAAGTCCTGCAGTTCAAATGTAGGCAAGACCAGCTTTGTAATCAGAGTCTTCCCTTACCAAAGATGGCAGAAAGACATCCAACAACAGCCAGCTTATTTCCAACTAAGGCCCCATTCCTGCAAATGTGCATGCCCATATTTAATTTACTACCCTAAGCAGTCCCACACTGTTCCCAGTAGCAAAGTTAAGCACATGCTAAGTATTTTCAGGATGGAGATCTAAAGGCTTTGACAGGGTGAACTGAAGAATGCACAATGCTTACACATAAAGACAGGAGTTTCTTGGAGAAGGAGCCTGCTCAGGGTGTTCAAATATGAATTTATTTTACCTTTCATCTGAGAGACATAGCCTAGTCTGCTGCAGCATTTTTAACTGACCCTTTACCTGGAAACATTCTTAAAGACTGTAGCATAATTTCCCTTTTACCCAAGTTTGGTAAGATGTTTAAAAATGAAATGAGAAAAGGAATCACGTAAGTCCCTGATAAAAAAGCCTGAAGCATCTTCAGATGAACTAAAGAAGCCGGCTAACTGAAATGCAAGGTTCTTGGAATAGTTGTCAAATCTTTTCCAGGTGGGCTGATGCCTTGAAGACTAGGACAACAGCCTGTTAACTGAACACAACACAACTAATTAATGGGTAAACACCTTGATAAATATGGGTGTCCATTAAGGTTTATACATGCAATTCCAACCCTCCTCTATAGATGTGATTTGGAAGAGCATTTCTTGAAAGGCTTAAACATCCAAGGTTGATACCAAACAAAAGACTTCAAAAATCTACATTTGTAAAGAAAACATCTCTCTGTAGGATGACTGTGCTATATGAATAGCTCAAGGAATTGAAGAGTTATAATTACCCCAGCTCTGTGGGAGGGGTTTGTCCTTAAGTCAGGCTACATTTACAGTTCACTATTTAATTGGAAACCACCTTAAACCATCTATAAAAAAAACCCTTGCATTTGTTTACTTTTTAATCAGAGCAGGGTC
Organism: Dermatemys mawii; assembly: GCA_007922305.1. Classification (NCBI taxonomy): domain Eukaryota; kingdom Metazoa; phylum Chordata; order Testudines; family Dermatemydidae; genus Dermatemys; species Dermatemys mawii. The sequence goes on along the minus strand of ML677361.1, from coordinate 19,591,816 downwards.
AAGATGAAGAATACCATCAACTAATGTAGCGCTGGGTCATTATTCAACTTTTTCTTCTTTAACTGATATTTCATAGCTATTGTTAATGCACATTTTTCACAGAGTAATTTTCTAAAGCTTAGCCTGCAACACATCCTGATGACAAACGCTCCTGCCTTACACCATATGTTCAGCTGCAATGTCACATCAGGCATTTTCTCAATGCCTACTTCAGGCAGGCCATTGAGTTTTATGATAGCTCTGTCTCAGTTATCACTGTTGAACCTTTAAGAATCCAGATCCTTTTCAAGTTTAATTGAATAAAATTTTTTGAATAATAAATTCTTCATGAACGCTACATAAATCAGCTCCTGGATAGGTTTATGGCATTCTCTCTCTTCCCCACCTCTGACTGGGGAAAGAGTTGCTTCAGAATCTCTGGACCAAAGCTAGAATTCTGATTGCAGAGAGAAGTGAATAGTTTTTACAGTTTAACAAGAGGTGCAGATTATGTGTATTAGTGCCAAATCAAATAACTTCTACATGTTTTCCCCTGCTAACATATTCCATATAAGTTGTTTTTATATAGGTGGAGGAGAGGGAGCCTGTTGTCTGGGCCAAGCCCTATTTAAATATAAATACCCCTGATTAGCCTATACCTGAATGGAGTGCTGAATGTACAAGTCAGATTCCTTAGGGAAGGACCGGCTGAGAGCCACATTAGCTTCCAAATCTTTGTTTAGGGGACAGCAGCTAGATGAAGGCCACAGTCAGTAGCTTGTAGCATATTATTCTGCCCCGACTCCCTCCCCAAGGCATTTGGCTGATTAAGGTCTCTGGTCAGTGCCCCATGGCTGAAGTGTGTTTATTGCTAGAAATCGTTACTATTTATTTAAAAGGTCCAGCAGCCCAAGGACCTGATCCAATGCCCACTGAAAGCAGTGGAAGGATTAATGGGCTTTTGATCAAGCCCTCTGAATAGATTTAGCCATGGCCAGTGCTTCCCAGGCCTTGCCCCCTCTCCAGGGCTAGGCCCACTCTGCCATGCATGTTATCAGTAGGGGTGAGCTGACAGCATTAACTCTCCCAGCAGCGGGAGGTGATAGGAGGGTCTTTGCACTTAGGCAGGGACAACCTCCAGCGTGGGTGAGCTGGCATCTGCTAAGCCAGTCATGGAGGAGCTTACACTAAAAGAACAGAGGCTCAAAAAGGGCCAGTTCCGTGGGGAATGGATTTAGCTCATGAAAAAGGAAATGGAAGGGTTTTAAAGCCACTACTTCATGACTTAGGTCCAAGATTGTTTTCAAAGCCCTGTCCCCACCCAGCCCATATGCAGATGGGAGGCAGGCTCATTCCTACATCCCATTACTGTACTAGGAGTAAGGGGGAGGATAGCAGATGCTTGGCCCACACTGACTGTCTGGAGAGCCCACATACACTTTGGCGAGCAGGGTTTCTTTATTTATGATTACCTTGGAACTGTCAGCGTAGACATATGTTACCAAGGATCATTTATTCGTGTTTGTAAAATTTATGGCATCTCTGCGCTGCCATACTGACAAAACTGGAAGACTTGCCCCAAAATCTCTTGCTGCATGATTGGATCAGACGCTCATACATCTGTTAACACTGTTGGAGCTGTAAAATTAAATAAGTTTAACTATAACTCAACTGCTCCTATTACCTCCACAGGCGTGAGCAGCAAAGCTGACTGCTGCTCTTGCAGAAATAACACAAAACATTCATTTTGCCAAGTCCTGTGTAAGTTTATCCAGGTCACTGGTCCTTCTGAGACGTGCAGAGCAGAAAAAGAAGTGTGCTACTACCACAGATCTGAGCCTCACTTCATCCAAAACAAACCTCTCAAGTCTCCCTTAACAAGGTGTGCTCTGGACAAGCAGAGCAAGTTACTTACCTGCCATTGTTCTTTGCTGCTGGGACCCCATGTACATTCCTGCTCCTGGGGCATGAGGCTTGGGGTGCCTGGCACCAACAGTGCTCCAAAGCTGGGGTAGTCTTGCCATTGGGGCAACACCCCACTCAGCCAAATGAAAGTAAAACTAAATGCACCTTCATCCCAACCTGCTTCCAGCAGGGGAACACAAACAACCAGCAGCACCAGAAAGTCAGCAGCACCCTGGTGGGAAGATATCCACCTACATGCAAAGCACCTCACATGGCCTGGCTTAGCATAGGTGCCCAGAGCAGCAGCCAGAGCTGCAAGACTAGCACTGAAGCCATTGAGCAAGGGCACAGGCCCCCCGCCTAGGCAATGTTTTACGTTCAGCCTTCAGACAAAGAAAAGCCACAACCTAGCATGAAAGGAGACACAACCCTGTTTGGAGTCTTTGTTCCTCTCCCAGAGCCGGAAGCCATGAAATGCCTAGAACAGAGCAGTGGCAGTTGGAGGTTTTAGCTTAGGCATGTCACAGCTGTTGTAAAGGTTCTCCACGGGGCGGAATAATTGTAGTGATGACCAGAAGGAAGAGCTAACAACCTTTGCTGCTTGGCTGCTCCTACACTAGAACAGTCAACCAGGAAGGAAACCAAAGCGTTCTGACTTCTCTTCCTGGACCTCATTGATTGGAGGGGATGGCCCAGACTAAGTCATTCATGCAAAACTGGTTCAAAGCAAACACACCTCGTGTCTGTCCATGACAGGCAGCTGCTGTAGCCAATAGCTGAATGTGCACAGACATTCAATGGTAGCTGAGCTAACCCGAGTACAAAGGCTCAAAGCTTTATAAATCCCCTGCAGTAAAAACTTGACCTTAGAAATAAGATTTTTTTACAGCCAATTTGAGGTGCCACTTACCCAAGCAGGGCTGCGTATCATTATGAACCAAGCGCCTTATAAATCTGACTAATTAATTACTCCATGCAAGCTGCTACTATAATTCAAAAGTCAATTACATTCCTGGACAAAGTGAGCAAAGCTAAAATTAAGTTGCAGGGATTACATGGCTAGGCTTCTACTGGTCAATGCAGCAAGGAGCAGGCCGTAAAGAGCAACGGGAAAGCTGAGACACGCATGAGGGGGCCACATAGGATGGAATATCCGAGGTCTAGGCTGGATGCGACGGAGCCACCTTAACTTTAAATGCCTCCTAACTTCATATTTTGGGTGCACGTTTGGTTATCATTCAGTGCAACAGGCTGAGCACTACAGGCAGCAAGGAAAACACATTGTAGGTGAAACGCTGCACAGGAAGTCCATCCCGTGAGACCCACCAGCACACAGAATGAATTAGGCGAAGCAAGACAGCATGAGGATTACTGATCTACGGGCTAAGCAGGGGCATCAGACTACTCCACGGGGGGGCTGAGGACAGAAGAGACGAGCAGTGTATGTGGAGGGGAAAGCTGCATCACCCTGGATCCACCTTCACTGCCCACACCCAGAAACTAATCTGGATAGCTCTTCGCAATTTACCTTCCCCTCCCTGCCCCCACGGCAGAAACGCCTTAATGTGGCAACTAGAACTTCAGCTAGCTGGAAATTTTCCAGCTGAACCATATGCTGATTGCATCAAATGGAAATATTTCACAGCAATGTATAGCTTGTCCCTTTTTATTGACAAAATACCATCAAAACATTTCCTTTAGACTCAGTCCCAGCACTGTGTTTTGAGTTTACAAGGCAAATAAAAGTCGAACCATTAAAACACAGCACTCCAACGAGGTCCTTTCGATATTTCCAAAACTCAACTTCTGTTGAAATGTAGTTTTGTGGGAAATTCCAAGGTTCTGATTTTGTGTTCCAGTGTGGGATGAAATAACTTCACAAAGTGTTGGAATTTCACAGCATGGAGATTCTGCATGTTGACGCAGGCTAGCGGGAACGCAGTCACAGCACAACTCACGCACCCAGGGCTGCCAGCTCAGGAAACAGCTCGCTGGGCCAAGCCTCGTGCATCTGCTTCCCCAGCAAACCTCAGCTCTGAGAGCCCGTCCCTGAGCAAACAATTGGTGCCCCAATGCCAAGCAGCATGGAGCCCACCAGGGAGGGAGGGAAGCAACAGGAAGGGAACAGAAAGCAAAAATGGGGGGAAAGAATGGAGATGAAAAACAAGAGAGGAAAAGATAGTCACAGCACGAGAGCCCCCCCGGACACTGCCCAAATCCAAGCCACCCTGCTCCTCGCCCAAGAAGAGGTTGGGACTCACAGCAGTAGATCCATGGAGGTCACATCCTGGGGTCTTTTCATCACCCCCGCACCCTTGTACAGCACACTGCTGTTGATTAACCCTTCTTGGGCAATGGAGGAGCTGCCCATTTCATCTTGGGTGTGTTTGGGTGCTAGGATAGGGATGTGCGGCTTCTACCCTTTTGAGTGACAGGGAACATTTTACAAAACTGCCTGTCCCTAGATTTTTAAGACCAGAAGGTGATCAAGTCACTGTGATCAAGTCCGACTTCCTGCGTAACTCAGGGGAGTTCTATGGCCTCCCTGTGTGGATTCCTGCTTGTAGTCCAAAAGCTGGGGTTGAACTAAAGCATATCATCTAGGAAAAACATCCAGTCGTTATTTACAAATATCCAGTGATGGAAACTCCACCACAGCCCTCGAGAAGTTGTTCCTGTGGTTCGTTAGCCTGGTTTCCCATCTGAATTTGTCTAAACCACCAGGCACGGTGGAGGCTGTGCTGCTGATTTCTTCTTTACCATTTGTGGTCATTAAAAATCCAATGGTCTTATTTGTAGCAGTCCAGGCAAACACCCCGCTGTCTTGGTCAGTATCCACGGTGGATATTCATCCATTGACTGAAACATCCAGAGGGACAGCTATTAGTTATAGCATTCCTCATTGCCTGTACTAACCTGTGCTGAAGTGCTGCTGGGGGGTGTTAGCCAGCTGCTGTTTCAGTGGAGGGTCATGAGTTTATAAAGCGGTAGGGAATCTTTTAAAGAGAGGAAGGATAGCTGTACACAGTAGCTGTGGAGTTGGAGTCAGGGCCACTGGGGTCAGTTCAGTTCCCAGCACTGCCAGAGACTCACTGTGTAACCATGGGGAAGTCACTTCATCTCCATGCCTCAGTTTCCCTGTTACATGGAGCTCAATTGTTTGTGAAGGGTCCAGATACTGGAGTGACGAGGGCCAGAGCAGTGTCAGAGGTAAGTTAGTCACATAAGGCACAGTATCAACACGTGTTATTGTGGCCAATGAGGCATGAAACACAGCATAGGTTGGTGCTGGTACTCGCAGGCCTGCAGATCTCTGGCCTGCGCAGCAATGACAGACAAGCAATAGTTTTGCTCAAGGCATGGCTGCTTCTTGCCAGCTCTCTGCCTTTGAAGCTACTGAAACACCTGCTGTGAGTGTCCTTTTTGTGCTTTCTTACTACGCCATAATGTCAAAACAATGCCATTCTCACAGACTCTGCCCTGCCTCACCCCCCAAATGGAGCAACTGTTCCCGTGGGCCAGGTTAGTTTAGTGCTTAGGACTGAGTGCAGTGCACTTAGCAATAGCCAAGGGGTTTGTGCTGTATCACACTATGGCAGTGAAGAGCAAAGGAAAAGGAGCCTTAGAACAGCTCCGGATGACTCTTGGTAAGGCCTATAAATGAAAAGCTACGTAGCTTTCATCCACTGCCACCTAGTGGGCCAAAACTTATACATCAAACTACTAGTACATTTAAATAACTACTAGTATATTTAAATGTATGGAATGAAAGGAGGTACAGCTGTTCTCTCTCTCACAACGAGGCTGTTCAGAGCCAGGCAAGAGGAATTAGGCAGTGTCAAAGCAATTGGTGCCGTTCAAGTATTCCCTGTTGTTCATTGCACCGTGAAGCCCCTTGAAGGCTGTAGGCAACTCCTCACGATCACTAGTCTGTTGAAGGAACAATTACATACCTTGAAGCCCCCTGAAAACACTCTGGTTCCATTCATTTCTACCAGCCCATGATCTGAATGTCCCAGCAACCACAGACTCCTTTTGTGACCTTGGGCATTTGTCTGCCTTTGACTCCAGTTTTAAGACTGGGGCAATGCCTTGACTCTGTGCTTTCCCTCTCTTGCCCCCACAACCTCCACCAGCACCAGATCTCACTGCAAGTGTGCCCGTGTCTATAAAACATCTGCCTGTGCCCCAAGAAGAGGAGGAGAGTTGTTGGAGCACTGCTCTAACACGAGAGAGGTCTGCCTTCAAAGAAAGAAACGTCCCCAATGGTCTTATTTAACACCTCAGGTTTATTTAATATCTTTCTGTATTTTGACACATGGGATGTGCCAGGATCTCAGGACCATCAAATCTTATCTATAGAAAAAATAAACTCATTTATCTCCTATAGCAAAAAACGTTTCCCTCCCCACACAGAACATACATGCAAAGTACAGACATCCAGGACAGGACTGGTCACATGTTCATAGCCTTCTACTTAATACGAATGTAAAAGAGCCTCTCAAATTCATACCAAAATCAGTTACTTATGAGAAATGCTATTGTCCATATAACCATCAGGGTGTGTGTAGTTTATTACACAATCACAATTGATACATTAGCTACAAAATTATAGATTTAGTGTCTCATATAGTGCAATATTTCCAAACTTGAAAGGAAACTTAAAGGGGAGCAGAGATTTGTTGTTTAATAAACAATTTCAGGTTTGTGATCTAACTGGACACTGTGTTTATCTAAGTAAAAAGATATTGCATCATATCTTAAGCTTCAATAAACTGTTACAGGTCAGAGTCATGGCCTTTCAGGCTATACGATGGTTAACAAGTGTTAAGTGATCACTTACACAAATCAAAAACTGTGGTTACTGCTCTCTCTAAATTCTCCGTATCCATTCAATTAAGCAGACATTTCTTCCTTCTTTAATAGATCAGTTCATTCCTACGGAATAGAGTTCACACAGAAAAAAAGTCCCTAAGAGAGGAGGATTTGAGATGCATTTTTCCAGCAATAGTTCTCAAGTAGAGAAGGCTTATTTCCTTGAAATTCACCATTGATTAAAAGGAGAGAACAGAAAACATGACGGGCCGTCGGATGCTCTTGTCTGAGGGGTTCCAGCTAGGAGTATTTTCTGGTCTGCTTTCTACTTCCTGTCTCTCACCAAGGATTCAGAGGGACTGCCCAACACCCTGGGGACCAATTCTGCTGCTGAGACTTGTGCTACGCAAAACACACCTGGGTTTAGATTCCCTGCCATTCAGAAGATCCTGAGGATGAGGTAGCCTTGCATTGTAGCATCTGCCGTTGGGTGACTCTCACAGCGATGCTTTAGTTGGATCCGCCTAAGTATTGCAGAGAGTAGGACTTGTTAAAACCACAAACACCACCACCCCCAATGCTAAAAGGAGGAAAGGAAGGCGATGGGGGAAGCTGGCAGCCTCGGCACGAGCTCCGTTTATTAGCTGAGTCGCAATAGGCAGAGTGAAGAAGTTACATAAAAATAATGATGTTCCTGAACATTAGCGCATACTGTGCTTTCCAGAAATCCACGCTGCATAAGGGAACACCTGAGAGAAAGCAGTGTCCTTTCTCAATGGAACACGAGAACTGCTGGGCTGCGGCAGGATCCACGCTGGCTGTAAAACGTCACAGGTGCAAAGCAGCAGGCCTAAAAGAGGTTTGACAGGACAGTCTCTATATTTCGTCATTAGAAAAGAAGTGGAAATGGCTAGCATGTGGAAATCTCTCTCTCTCCCCACCCCCCACACACACTCCCACCCTCTTCATAACCACCAGCTAAAAAGCTGAATGCAGCAGGTGAGCATAAGCTAATAACATAAGGCCAAAAATATTAAAAATAAATAATTTGGCAAGCAAAGATCACTGGGCTTTGGAGAGGCCAAGTCTGGGTTGCAAATGGGCTAAAGCAGGGACCTCCATAATGGAGAGAGAAGGTAAACTTAAATATGACATTTACATCTCTGAGCAAGAGGTGAACTTCCCAGTGGAAGCCTTTTAAAATGGGCTGTTGGCAGCTTGATGCATTCCAAGCATTAAAGATGAACATGGAAGATGCATTTAATGACACTGACAGAGTCGAATACTATACAAGTGTCTCCGTGCTTCCTGGTCACTTATAAGATGAAAGTAAAAGAAAGTTAAATCTTGTTCTAATTGGCTTAAGAGCAGAAAGTGGTCCCTCTCCTCCAACCCGCAGAGGTGCGACTGACCCTGCATTCCAGCCTGTGTGTCTGTTCTTTGAGCTCCTATTCTCCGGCCCTTCGAAATGGTCTTGAAGAGCGGAGAGTTCAGGGCTGGCTGTTGCTTCCAAACTCAGACAAGCAGTTTGTTTTCCCAGGAGATGAGCACGTCAGCCTTGCTTTACTGGAGCTTTACCGGCGCAAAAGGGCTAAGGAAACAGTCACAGTTGATGTAGCAGACTGTCTGCTAGCCTCCTAGTACTTCAGTTACATTTCCACCATCGCCTTACTTAGAATGGCCTCCACCCAGTGAAAGAGTCAGGCCACCTCCTAGGAAAGGGGGGGAAAAATCTCCCGCACAACAGCTGCTAACTTGGACTGCACATCATGGCCCAGGCATGCTGTCTGCCGGATCCAAACTGGGGTTTTTAATGCTACTTTAATGCTCTCCCCGGGTTTAATTTTAAAGAATAGTTTACATAGCGACAAGTGTATTGGATTAGACCCAGCATTTCCCTAGTGCTGCAGGAGAGCCTAGGCAGATTCCACAGCTGCCTAGCCCAGGAGCTCTCCCTGCGAACCTCTAATACCATTTGCATATATCTGTCTTGGAACCGATCCACCCGCTTTGCACGAAGTGCCACATGTCCAGCTAGTGACTCTTGAAGCCAATCCCAGGCGTCAAAGCAGCTACGAGAGCTCAAAGCCTGTGTTCATGCTGATGGAATAGCGCAGTTTCTCTCGCAAGATGCTCTTCTTGCTGTAGTTGGGAAGCTTGAGCAGGTTAAAACACGTAGAAGAGGTGGGGAGCCGGCCGCCTGGCTCTTTCTTGCGTATGGTGAAGAAGCCCCTTAGCACGCTGCCCAGCGTATCACCAGTGTCCTGGGAACAGAGGGAGAGGCATGTTACCTCGCACTGCTCTAGTGCACTCTGGCAGAGCACTGTGCAGCAAGGCACAGCATGAGGAGGGAGGCATTATCCTGGTTTATAAGTGGAGACACCGAGGCAGGGAGACTAATACATAGTAAGTCTGTGATGGAAGCAGGTGAAATCAGAACCCAGTAGTCCTGTCTCTCAGGGCCCCATCTAGCACTAAGGGGTAATTTCTCCTTGGTGAAAATTCAACCATGATTGGCCCTGCAATCACGCAACAGTAGCAAAGACTCAGGAGGACACCAAAGCCAAGTGACCCAGAGCAGCTGCAGACCACAAGGGGAGGTACTAACCTGCACGCAGGCAACTGGGCACGAAAGGGCATGGAGGGAGCTGAGCTGAGTGCATCACATTAAAGTGAGCAGGTTTTCATCCTGTCTCTTGAATGCTGTCTGAAGGACACTTTCCACGCATCAGAGCTTTCTAGTTGCTGCAGGGCAGGGGTGATAGCAGGGCAGGGAGGGGAGGAGCTCTGTAAAAGGCCTCGGGAGGGGCTCTCCAATGCATAAAGCTTGGAGAAGTGCTGTTCAGATCCATTCTGGCCGTGTACCTGATCATCTGAGACCTCTACGCAGCGGATGGAGAAAGGAGGCTTGAGGTAGGCAAAGCCCAGAAGTGGAGGCCGGGAGCAGCTGGTAACAAACTAAGAGAGACATGATTAAAGACTGGCAATCATTGATCGTTAGAGCAGCAGGGCTTGGAAACTAAAACCAGTCGTGACTTCTAAAGGAACTGTTCGCTCCTTGCCCTGCGCCATTCGACTGACTGTTCTAAGGATAAACTGCATTTAAGCTGCTCTGGGAGTTGATCTCTGCAGCATTTATTCCCCACCGCAGGTTACAGCGGCTCCCCATTAGTCGTTCCTCCCCTGTGACAAGTGGCGATAACCAAGCAGGGATGTTCTCCGCAATGTAAAATCATTTAAAGGAACCCTCCTTCCCTTAGGGGGTGGGGAAGAGGAGCGGGGTCAGAACTCCAGGGCTCAGCCTTTCATTGTTCTTCCTGCCACTCAGGCCCGGTCTACACGTACCAGTAAGATGGCCTGCAATCGATGCAGACGGTGTCAATATAGCGGGTCTTGACCTGCTATATCAAAGGCAGAGCGCTCTCCGGTTGACTCCAGTACTGCACCCAAACGAGAAGTCAACGGGAGAGCATCTCTAGTCACATAACTGGAGTAGCATAACTTAAGTCCACTTACCACAGTGGTGTAAGACAAGGCCTCAGGGGAAGGGGTTTATGAGCACAAAGAGCAGTTTTCTTGTCTAGAGGATAATGGAAAGATAAACAGCATTCCCCCCTTTACCTCCCCCAGGGAACTAGGTTGGGTGCACTCTATCAGGAGCAGAGCCAGGAGACATTTACCTTTAGAAACATTGCTCTCTCCTCGGGGCTGAAGTCATTGGTTAGGATGTCCCAGAGCCAGATAATGACCCTGTGACTCCCATGGAAGCCGCCATAGTACACGGTGTGTTTTCTAAAGAAGGACAGAATGCAACATGCTTACACTTCACTACACCAGACAAATCAGAGCTTCCTGCTTAATGAATGGCTGCATCTCGCTCTAGACAGAGCTTAAATCCACAGCTTAATCACAACAGGGGCTTGAACTGCTAGTGTTCCCTGAAACATACATCCGCCATTTACTGCAAACTTCTTCAAAAGCATTGGAGAGGGTAGAATGAAAGTCTCTCTAATCCTACGGTCCTGTAGTGTACTGGCTCCTAGGAAAGACTCTTCCCTGGCTCTGTTTGCTAGTACTTCCTCCAGTCTTGTTTAAAATGACGTCCAGTTTGTCCCTTGCCTTTTAATTTGAAGAAGTTAATAAAAGGCTGGAATGGAGTTAATTTCCATGCACCAAACCTCAGAATAACATTGCTATCTAACAACATAACTGGCCTGTTGGATAGGAGAACCAGGTGACTGAAATCACTCACTTACTTTAAGTCCTCTAGGTCAATTTCAGCATTGTCACCAGATATCAGCCGCTGTAACTCAGGTGCAGAAAACATCCGAATCCATTCAGGCTTAATTATCGACCTGAAGCCACTAATGAGTGCAGCCGTCTGACTCTTTATCTGCGTGTGCATCCGAAAATGAGCCATGAGATGGATGTAGCTGATTCTGTCCAAGGTAAGGAGGGGGAAAATCAGCTGAGAACACCCAGCACAGTAGCACTGGCCTGGCACTTTTCTAGTTTACAAAGCACTGCTTAAAAGGAACGCAGGACCTGATCCAGGGCTCACTGAATTCGATGGAAAGACTCATGACCATTGACTTCAATGGGTGGTCGGTTGGGTTCACTCCTACGGGTGAGCAGGCACACAAAGACAGAGACTTCTTCCAACTCAGCTTTAGTGTAGAACTCTCCACAATTCGTTCAGCCAAATGACTGACACCCAAAATCATTTCATTTGGTGTCTGTGCAAACCCTGCAGAAGCAGGGTATTTGTAAGGTCTTACAGCAGCTGTTTTCCCCATCCTGTCAGAGTCTGACAGCTCTTCTCAGCACTGACACAGGACTTCCAATAATGCTGAGTGCTTACAATATGCACATGGTCAAGGCACTGGCCATCAGCTAGTTGCTGTTAAACAGCTCCTTAGAACTACTGGGCTTATTTTTCGTAAACACAATTTTCCCACAAGCACTGTAGATTCCACAAGAAACTCATAAGACAACTAAAGCCTGCTTTGGAGAGTCCTCAGCTGGAGTCCGAGGGATCCAGATTTAGCAATATCTTGAAACGGGAGTTTTTCAAGATGGAGTAGTTCGTGAAAGAGGGGTCTGTTTGAAGCACTGACAGAACCCACCAGAAACACAATCTCTGCATATAACCATCCATCCAGCTATTTTACTTACATCCCCTCTCCCGCCCATGTTAGACACCAGCCCTCTTAACCTGTTACGTTTCTGACAAAAACTAACTCAAAGACTATGAGAACTACTGTTCTGGATTGCCTCCATTATTACATATTTTTTTTTCAGTTTTCTTTCCCCAGCTGCCTCTGTGTGTTTGTTCAAAATGACATGTGTAGTGAGAAGTGTGACACATGGGACTTTCGACTTTCTTCCTGACCAGCCTTCTGAGAAGCAAAAAGATTTTCCTTTCCAATGGGAACTCACTGATCTGATCTCAGAGGGAGATAAAGATGGGGGACATGCAATTGTAAACTGTAGCCGAGGCAGATGGATCTTCAGGTTGGACACAGCCCTGATTTGCTGTTAAAGAGAGAACGCTGCAGATTAAGAGTTTAGACACGTATCTGCATAATACAGATTTAATCGGTGAAGGAGGATGGGAATTGAGGAACAAAAGAGGTGGTGGGGAGGCTTGGTTTTTAGGCTTTCACAGCTGACATTTATGATAACTATCTAAAGCTGGTTATCTGTGAAAATAGCTCCAGGGCTCAGCGTCTCCTCTGATTTCCTGTGTCTAAGCACCACTGTCTACTGCATTTGAATTCATCACTGCATCTTCTGAAGAACAGCGTTTAATACAACTGCCACATGCTATCATCCTGTGAGAATCTGTCTGCTCCAAGGTGTCTTTGAGCATCTGTGCCCTCTGTGCTTAAGACCGTGTGCCTGAATTGCTTTGAATCCATCTGTCTGTATCTATAACCATCATTAAATCCCTACGAATATCACGACTGTGTGCCTTTGACCTCAGAAGTGCTGTTTCAAAAAGTAAATTGTCAATTCTTATTTTGCAAATCGAATTGAATACAATTTCTGCCGATGAAGTGTAACCAGTAAATTCTATTAAGATATTTATGGGCTCTTTCTACTCCAATCCATCTCAATCTATTCCAGATGCAAGCCCAAGGAACCAGAATGAAGTATTTACAGTGGTGACCTTACAAATCTAACTGCCATACTTACTTATTTTCATTGGTAACAGGAATGGTCTTCCCTCCAGGAATAAGTTCATGGCAAACAAGCTGAGGGAAGAAATGATTAGATTGCTAATTACTGCCTGAAAACTTCACTGGACAGAGAAACCTTTCAGAAGCTGGGACTTACCATACAATAATTACTTACCTTTACAATACAACATTAGGATTTAAATGTTAAAACAACAATCCCGTTTCTATTCCCAGTCAGCGATTCATTTCAGTACGAGCACAGAAACAGAACAATAGGGAATTTGCCAGTGGCACTAGCTTGTTACCTTTCCTCCATTGCCATCTACCATGAGCATTCCATACAAAACACATTCAAAGAACCTTAAGGTAAAAAGCAAAGCCACCAAAAGCCAGGAAATGGGCCACCTTAATTCTGGCTCCTTCCAGTCCAGTCTTTAATTATGATCACAAATTTTTCTGCAGGTCCCTCCTCTCATTCAGGCCCTGATCCAAAATCCAGGGAAGTTAATAAAAAGACCCCACATTGAGTTCAATGGGCTTTGGATTGGGCCCTCAAGGCACAGGATGGAAAGGGTTCGATGAACAAGGTTGCTGGTCAGCATCTTTTACACTCCATAGTCACTGCATGGTCCTATGCCTGGTCTACCACACAACGGTCAGAGAATAAAAGAGGGACATTCCTCTGTCTTTGGGCTCTTCAATGTAGCATCTGGGAGCTTCACATACACTAAAGAATTTATCCCTGGGAGGAAGGGAAGTAGTATCCCCATATTACAGACGGGGAATGAAGGCAGAGAGTGAATAAGGGACTTGCTCAATGTCACACAGGGACTGTGGCAAAAGAAAAGAACCAGATCCTCCTGCCTCCCAGTACAGGGCTTTAACTTCAAGATTATCATCCCTTTTCCAGCAGAAACCAACACAACACATCACACAACGGCAGAGAATAAGGCAAAGATGCTCAGGATCCCAGACGGACTTATGAAACATCTTGCCTCGTTTTCTGTCCAACATGCAAAATGAATGAGGCCTGGGTCTGGTGGGAAAAAAATGGTAAAAGATCACATAATAAGACTTTATTATAATGCATTCAAACAAGGGGGCAGAGTTAAGGTTATGCAGGCAACCTTAAATTTGTTGTTTCTGACTTCCAAATACTTTACTTTGCAACCTTAGGTTCATTTAACATAGGGATTTTGTATGGCAATTCCTATTTTTTAAAATAAGAAAAAAAAAATTAAAAACTCAAGCACGTTCAAATATTTGCTAGGCAGCAGCAGAGCACTCTGTACTATGCAACAGGCACACAAGGCCTCCTGCCATGCACACCTTTCCATAGCGGGTGGAAGGAACAGCGCCCACCTCCTTCCGCATGCACCCTTCTACCTTCTCTCACCCATCTACCAAGCTTTTGCAGTCCTGCTTCCTCTCCATTCCCCTTCACTAATCTTGGGGAAAGGCAAAGCATTGTCAATGAATGTTTCCGAGCTAAACACGGCAGGCAGCATCATTGCACCACTGGCAGTCCACTAAGAAGCTGCATTACAAAATCCAGTGCACATGTTCAAAGGGATTTAAAAAACCCCAAAACTTGTAACAACTGGTGATATAATCAGTTTTCAACAAACCACCAAAGGCATGGCTTCAACCGAGTGACCACCACCTCCCTCCCAAAGTTCAACTTTCCACCAAAAACTTGCTAAATGAAAAAGTATACAAAGGAAAAAAATCTCTCCTTTTCCAGTTCCTTGTTTCTTCAAACTGGGGGAATCCTTCTGGATCACACTTTCCAAAGTAATTCACTTTCAGACTGGGAACAAGCCTGCCATATTTCAGCCATAAAAGTACAAGGCTAACAAATTTAGAAGCAACTGAAAGTGACCCCTTTGGAGTAGCTGCATTACAGATCTGAAATAGCCTGTAGGACTCCAAAGGAGAAGTAGAACAGAATAAAGTGCACCTCATGTCATCAAGCAGCTATGCAAACAAAACTTGGAAAAAGCAGCTGATTCTAGACAATCACAAACACCTCTTTGGAAAACACTAAGAATATTCCACGTACAGTGTATTCTGCCAGCAGGTCAGCATGCACATGGGTTTCCTTCCTCTGTCTTGCACAAGACACTATCAGGAAAATAAGAACAATTCCTCTGGAGCCAGTCTGACCCACACCAAGGAATGCTTGAATTCATAATCCTCTATTTGCGGCACAGAGTAATGGACAGTAATGTGTTTGGATCACCAGAACTGGTTCCAACTGAAACCTCTCCCTGGAAACATCAGACAAGCAGGCAGAACACCCCAGGTGAGCTGGAGTCACTCGGGAGAGCTGCGAGAAATCAACAACAAAAGGCTTGAAATCTCCTATCCCAATCACCAGGCTGCCTGGGCATGGAAGCCTGCTTGTAATTCTGAGCAGGTCTGAGGAAATGAATAGAAAGAGGGAGAGGAGCAGAAAGGCTGCTAAATATGAAGGGAAAACGAGCACAAAGATGTGCATGGCCTACCTGACCCATCACATCTTCATCATAGGAGAGCGTTAAGCCCAAGTCGCTGATATCTCCGTCGTAGCGCTAATGGAATGACAGAGGGATGAACGGGGATCAGTGCACAACCACTGAGAACAACAGCGTAGCACTTAGAGACCACTCACCCTGTAAGGGATCCTCGCGGGGGCGCTACACTGAGACATAGGGGATATGTGACTGTCTCAAGGTAACAGAGGGCACCGGCGTATGAGCTGGGACTAGAACCCAGGAATTCCTGGCTCACAATCCTGTGTTTAGATCACTAGAGCACTTTCCCCTCCTTGCTTTACGTGGAGCAAGAAATCCCACATCCTCCACTGCCACCTACTTTTAAGCTCAATGTTCACTCCTCCAAGGGCAAGTATTTTCATAGCTAACATGAGCATTGGCTCACAGGAAGGGGGCTACTAGACACAGCAAGCCTGATATTTCTAATAGTAGCCAGACAGAGAAATACCTCTCCTCAACACAGGCGGAACTCAGTGTTTTGGTGTCTGTGGTCATTAATACCCAGCTCCTGTACAGTGCTGCTCCTTCACAAATCTCAATATGCTTTACAAAGGAAGTCACTCGTTATACCCAGTTTGCAGATGGGGAAACTGAGGTATGGAGTGGGGCTGTGACTTGCCCGAGGTCATCCAGCAGGCTGTGGCAGAACCAGGAACAGAATGCAGCTCTCCCAAGACCCAGTCCAGGGCTCTAGCCATTAGGACACACTACCTCATTTAAAAGGGCTTTTGGAATTAACCTGGTAAGCAAAAAGTTTACATCCGCCCCTGCTGACATCAGCATTTAGACCTCTGAGCAGCACATTACAATGAAGTGAGGACGCAGAGAACATATTGTTCAAACCTTAATCGAGGTGAGGTTTTTGTAGAACTCTGAGTCCAGAGAGGGAAGTTCATCCACAGAGCTGTAGAAGATACTGTGACGGTGCCCGAGCAGCTGACTTAAGAAAAAGGAAGCGAAGGGAACATCCACAACTATCCCCTGCAATTAAAATGAGAGAGAACCCATGAGCACCCCACTTGCACTAGCTATGTGCAATGTCTCTAATCGCCAGTCCTACAGGACAAACTGCAAGCTTCTGGCTTGTATAAAGGCACAAGGGACAGCTTGGCCACCCAAACAGATCACTTCCTCTTAAGAGACCCATCACTTTGCAGCCCTTTCTCTAAGGGGTATCTCTGGGATTTGGAAGCATCGTCTCATGGGGGAAAGTCATGTTCTGTCTTTCTATAAGCTCCTGGCATGGGAAGTTCTCAAAGCACTTTACAAACATTAATGAAGCCTCAACAGCCTCTAGTGATACACAGCAGATATTGCCCTACTTTAAAGATCAGGAAGTGAGTGGGGAAGTAACAAGCTGTTGGTGACCCAGTGAGTCACTGATGTAGAAGGGAAGAGACCCCTGGACTCCTGACTCCCACCGCCTTGCTCTGAACACTGGCCTGGATATACAACTCCAAGCAAGGATACAGATTCAGAGAAGCTCTGCTCACACCAAAGCTGCTTCTCAAGCAGGTTATGGGGACTTCTCTGAGAGCAGAACAGATACAAACTACCAGCCCCATAGGACCCCAATTCCTCCCCACACGCTCCTGGAGAACATGAATCCATCCTGTTCAAAGAGATGGCACTGTGGGTATGGAGAGAACGGATGTCTACAATGAATGTGTTGGCATTAATGCGGTGGCATGAGCTGTTGCCACCTCACCATGCACAGAAATGAAGAGTGCCAGAGCAGTGCATGTGTAGAGGAGCGAGAGACAGGGACATGGCTAAGTGTTCTTCTAGAACTGCAGACATGAGAAGTGGCTTACACCAATCATCTAACCCTTCCCTCAGCGCCCAGCGATTACCTCCCATCTAGTCCCATGTCATTTAGGTGCTTCCACCACCTTGTTAGGGAGATAATTCATTCTCCTTATATTTAGCTCAAGTTGTCCCTTTAATTCCACCTCTTAGCTTTCACTTTAACTATGAAACACACTCGCTTTTGGAAGTTAGAAAGCAAAATTCATTTCCCTCGTGGCTCCATCCTTTTCCAGCTGGCCAACACCATGGTTGGACCTGCCTTTGGAAAGCAGGGCCACGTTACTACTCCTCGGCAGTCGATCCACCACCAGCAGCAGGAGCCCACATACTCTGACTGGCAATTTCTTTTATGTTTTGTAGCTACAGAGTTAATTTTTCAGTTGGCTATTTAGGCCTATTTCACCTACTCACTCCCTTGCCATTGAAGGCACCTCAGTCGCCCCTGATCTCTGCCTATGGCACGCAACAGTTCAGAGTCCCGTGAAGACTAAAATGCCGTGGTTTAACTAAAGTCATTGGGCTCAATCTAGAGGTACCTGGGTGAAATCCAGTGGCCTGAGAGATATGGGAGGTCAGATCTCCTGGTCTCCTCTGGCTCTAAACTGCACGAAGCAAGGCCATCAAAGCTGACATTTCCAAAGAAGGCCAAGGGAGCTGAATGTCAGTAGGATTTGACACCTAATCCCTTTGAGAGTCCCAGCCCAACAGATCTATTAAAGACGGCATTACTCTTAAACATTCCTCTAGGCCATTCTGCCCTCACACCAGCAGAACACAACACCCTCCTGCAGTTTGCCTGCACACCCCCAAGCGGTGAGGTGGTGTGTGCGAAAAATGCTACCCCAAAGCGGGAGACCTCCACGTGCTGGACTCCTTTGCTTACCTCATACACAGCCTTCCCAAGCATTTTGCCCACAAACTCAAAGAGCTGGAGATAGTTCTCGTGGATGTAGGATGTCGGGGATGGATACAGCCTTTCATCGCCACTGGTCGTCTACACAAATACAATGATGAGACAAGACATCAGTATTGTGAACAACCAGAGCCAGTTTTCACTGGTCATTTCAAACTAGGGGCCTATTTGTATAGCTCAGCATCAGTACCTTAAAGAGGTTGAGTGCAGGGTCAAACACCTTCTTTATGATCTCCTCCAAGAACTCTTTGAAAACACCATCTTGATCAATACCAGCCTCATCAACACCCAAGTCATTCACAAACTTCACTCGGATAACTCCCTTCATGAGGTTCTGGGACAGCGGCCTTAGTTGTTCGTATCCATCCTGCCCAGGTGAGAATTGCCACACATTAGTCATGCTGAAGGACACACCAATGTCTTCACAAACATGCAACACTGACAGCCGTGTGCGCTGGGATATAAATAGTATATCAGCATGTTACATGGGAGTTCACATCCACAAACACAGTGGCAAACTCTTGTGTCAATGCCACGGATTTGGAGGTCAGAACAGATATAGCAACAGGCTAGATTTCCTGAACATGTTGTTTCAGACAAAGACTGGAAGCCACCGCATCCAGGATTCCTGGAAAGAAATCTGCCTTCCCTTTGAACCAGCGTTTCAGAGTTGGGAAAACTCATTGTGCTGTTGTGTGAAAAGGGAAACCACCACAACTAGTGTATTATGGTGTATGTACACAATTAGAGCTTTACAGACCACACAGTACAGTTACCTACAGAGGCAACAAGAGAGTAAAGGGACAAAGGAATAAAGGCCAGAGGAAATAGAATGGAAATGATTTTTAGCATAGCTGCTGAATATTCTTGTTCAACAAATGCAGAGGAGTGTTTTGGTGTAGCACATTCCCTTCTTGTTCATGTGCTCACTAAAAGACAAATAAGAGACTTGTGCCTTAGAGAAAACAGCAAATCCCACTCTTCATGAGATTCTAGCACAAATATGAATTCAAGGGAGCATGAAGTAAAGAAGCAAAGCAACCGAATGGGACTGACTGGTCTGGTATGCACGCCCTGGGCCCCCTGCACCAGTACATGAGAACACGGCACATCCGAACAGACCCTTACTCGGGTGAGATAAATGTGAGGACATGGCCAAGTCAGTCATAAATATGTGAGAAAAATCACAATTGAAATTGGTAAAAAAATCTGTTGCATGAGGAGATCCTGAGCGGAGTGCTCAGTCTGTTACTGCAGGTAAAAGCAAGAGCTACCACCCCCCACCCCCACCCCAGAATCTAGAACATTTCTGCTGACCCCCAGGTTCCAAAGGCGATATATATTGCTGCATGACTAAGCAGGCATGTTTTCTCTCTAACAGCGATCCGAGATTGACATCTAGCTGCAAACATGTCCCTATACACTGGATCGCTCAGCAAAGGAATGGTGTGTGTACAGAACACAGATAGATGTCAAATCCTAGGGTCTGATCAAGGCATAAAAAGGAAACTTTGTTACAGCTTCATGGAAAAACGGGCAGCACCACCAGAGTCTCCACTAGGAAAGGAAGAGTTTTTGGTGCCTAAAAGAGCTTTCTAAATAAGGTGCATACATGACAGCAAAGAGAATGAGCCCTAATCTATTTAAAATGGAAATGAGCACAAACACTGCTGATTCCACCCTTCAATCCTTCCGGCTTCTGAGAGTTGTACAAAGCATGTGTCCAGGGACTCAGCACAGCCTGGGCCTCAGCTCACCATTTCCCCCATGGCTGGATATTCGGAGGTACTGATTACTTAACCTCCCACCCACTAAGGAAGAGGACACCCAGTGCTACATTCCACCTATCAAACACACACAGCACCACTTCCCAACCAGCCCAGAGCCTCGCCTAATTAGCACCCAGATGAAGAGCAGCTGGCTAAGCGAACCTAGGCACGTCTGAGGTGCTGCTGAGAGGACAAAGGAAGCACTTTGAAGAACTTGCCTCCTCACCCCAGCATCTGTCCTCAGACTGCTACGTCAGCGCTGGGACTCCCCGCTACGAGTGGATAGCCTAACACGCAGGGTGGCAAAATATGTTCACTCCCATCAGCAACCATAGCCAGAAAGTGGTGCTCTATGAGGCCCAGACCCGGGCAAGGTGATCCACACATTCAGGAATCTCCACACTCGGTTACTGCAGCTCTTCACATTTAGAATGATCTCCACGCTCAGGAGATTCCCCACCCGTTACAGTAGGAGGCTCATGAGTGCACGAAACAGAACTTCCCAGGAGCTGGGCCTAAGCAGTGGAACTCACAGCCACGAGAATGATCAGGAACCTGACTGCGTTCAGAGCTGGACACCAACTCATTCCTCGGCCTCGGCTTTCCCCTCAAACACAGGCAGACACAAAACAAACACACTCAAAATGCTCCTGCAGGCTGGCAAAGAACAAAAAGAAAGACTCTGTTGCTATTTCTATTGTTCAACATGTCCAAGGGCCCCACAGATGTACCTAGATCAGGACCTGGGCAAGCACTGAGCTGCACCTTCACAGTTCAGTCACCAACAAAACCAGGTTCCTGGCTGATAGATTTGCTTTTGAGGGCCAAGCCACTCACCTCCAGCATGCGTGAGCGGCGGATAGTTATGTGTGTGACGTGAGGCGATGCAGAGCTGGTTTCAACCAGCCCAAGCTTCTCCTTCTCCTTTGTCACCATGTTTCGGAAAAGAAGAACCCTCTAGGGAAAAAAAAAATCCAAGAGAGACCAACAGCGCCAGGGTGATAAATCTCTGCACTGCACCCCATGAAAGTTACACATGCTGCTCACTCACCTGGATGGATATTCAGTACTAGACAGAGACAAATGGAGCAGATAAAGACGGCTGCTTTCGCAACCATCTGCAGTGTAAAGGAGGAAAATTTAGCTAAAGAAAATTATACCCAGGT
Source organism: Dermatemys mawii (assembly GCA_007922305.1). Classification (NCBI taxonomy): domain Eukaryota; kingdom Metazoa; phylum Chordata; order Testudines; family Dermatemydidae; genus Dermatemys; species Dermatemys mawii. The sequence continues at coordinate 19,570,741 of ML677361.1, read as the reverse complement.
CTACACCCTACTTGCCCTACTCACATGAGCAGACCCATTGACGTCAACAAGACCTACCCACATAAGGCGAGTGGGATCGAGCCCATGATATCTTTTTGACATTATGCCCCATAAAATTAAGAGACAACCTTATGTGTGTTATTCAGGAAGGTTCCCACTTAGTGTACACAATGGCTGCGCAGAGGAAAGCCCTCCCTTGAATGCCAGATCCAGTGTGATGCAGTCTAGAAAGGGACAGCTTGGTAGGTCTTCATATACCCTGCCCATTGGGTCGACTCCTGCAGCCAAATGGGACATTGCTTCCAGCTTGAATGAGCAGGGATGAAGGACAAACAAGGTTCTCTCTAATGGTAAAGACGAGACGTTTAACACAGAGGAGCTACAGTCGATGCTGGTTATCAGTAATCCTGATATTGGCAAATGTTGGTTATTAGCAACATTTTGCTGAGAACTGATTCCATTCCACTGATTTTAATGTTAATGGGATTTGGATATTAGCAACCATCATGACTCTGACTGGCAACTTTTTTCTTGCTGTGCAGCCTCACAGGCCCCTGGCTCCCGCAGTCGTGGTGAAAAGCTCCAGCTGCAGGCATGTTTCCAGAGCTGCAACTAGGCAAAGCAGCACCTGGATCTGCAGAGCTTGGCTCCTGAGCTGCAGATGGGGCTTTGCTGGGGACTCACACAGCACCTCTCCCTGTGCTCTCTGGGCTGCACCCTACCCTGGCACATCCCAGAGCCCCCACTCCTGTGGAGAACCCTGTCATGGGTAGGCTTGTGTGGGTGCAGCCAGGGAAGGAAGCACTAGGATGTGCCAAGCCCGGGTGCAGAGAGCAGCACAGAGAGTGCAGGGAGACTCCAGGGTTTTCCAGTGGTGAATTCACACCCCAAAGCCCATTTAAAAATACAGGGGATGCAGCTTATTAGCAACTTTCTGCTGGGAAATGAGAGATTGCTAATAACCCAAAGTTGGCCACAGGCGAAAGGCCCATGCCCGAGACAGCAGTGTGGGGCAGCCCATGGCCAGGGACTGGCTGCCCGACAGGAGGTAATGCAGGAGTCCCAGTGCTGTAGAGTGGGAGGGGAGGGCAGGGCTGCAGCCTGTATGCCAGGGCTCTGCCCAGGGAGTGAAGGCGCGGGGAGACCGACAGACCTGTAAGGTATTTCTCCCTGCACTCTCTGTGCTGCTCTCTGCCCAGGGACTGGGCACCCAGGCTTGGCACATCCTAGTGCTTCCTTCCCTGGCTGCTCAGTCATCTGCTACCACTGAGAACACCAGATCCATCCCCTCGGAACCTGCCTTGCTACTGCCCATCCTGTTCTCAGTGGCAGCAGATGACAGAACAAGGAGTAATGGTCTCAAGTTGCAAAGTGGGAGGTTTAGGTTGGATATTAGGAAAATCTTTTTCCCTAGGAGGGTGGTGAAGCACTGGAATGGGTTCCCGAGGGAGGTGGTGGAATCTCCTTCCTTAGAGGTTTTTAAGGTCAGGCTTGACAAAGCCCTGGCTGGGTGATTTAGTTGGGGTTGGTCCTGCTTTGAGCAGGATGTTGGACTAAATGACCTCCCGAGGTTCCTTCCACCCCTGATAGTCTATGATTCTCTGATTCAGGCACACAGCACTCAAAACCCTCTTGCCAGGTCTCACTCACGTTTTTGTGGGGGATGACATGCGGGATGTACTGCAAGAGCAGCTGAGCTCGCTTCTTGTCTTTGTCCAGCTCTTGGAAGAGTACACTGGGTTTGAGGTCCCTTAAAAAGCAAGACACATATTCAGAGCTCCCTGAGAAACACACAGAGAAAACAGGGCTCAGCAAAATCAGTGGGGATAACATTTTTAAAAGCACCTAAGAGATGTGGGAGCTTAAATCTCTTCTGAAGAGAGACTTGGGTGCTTTCGAAATTTGTACAAGCGATACCAAGAATAATCACTCTATAGAACAGAGGGAAGCTCCAACATCAGGGACTTTAAATTAAACAAGGCAAACGGAGCATAGAGAACAACCCTGGCCTGGAGCTGGCAGAAAGGAACATTAAGGATGTTCCATGTCTAAAAGTGACAGAGTTGAAAATGGTCATCACAAGAGCCGCTGGGATGAGAAAGCCATACAATTGACCCGACCCAGTACAAGGACCCAGCACTCACTTCCGCAACCAGTGGTCCTCAGGAGCAAAGCGCCGGCGACAGTCTCTTTCATACAAGATCATCAGCCAGCCATGAACTGAATGGAACAACTCCAGCGTCTCTCCTTTGGCATTCTCTACAACAGTGACAAACACGGAAGTAGCGTTCAGTGCCTCCTACATACCGAGGACTCACACAAAGCAGATAGCCACGCCTTTTCCCAGCACAAATACAGGCGGCTAAGTGTCCTCCACTTCCACTGGCTTTAGCGGAACTGAAGGATCTCAGCCTCTCTCACACGAAGTGCCCAACATCTGCCAGGATCCAGGCTTGAATCCCTTGGTCCTGTTACTAGCTACTGCAACCAGCACCAGCAAAAGGTAAACACACTTAGAGCTACATGATCCATATACGGGTATCCAGCACTCTTCTTCTGATTCGGCCCAGATTTACCCAAAAGTTGGAGTATGTTCCTCGCTGAAACCTCACAGAGCTGAAGTAGCAGGTACAGTCATGCTTGTTTAGAACCCACTGAATAGCTGAAGCAATGTGCACTTAATGGTCTTACTCCTCCCTGCCCTTTGATGTATGATGTGATTCTTATTTTGCATAATCACCAAGAGAACACCTCTCTCTGTTTCTAGCGCCAGATTGTCTAGGCTGTGCATGCACATATAACTGCACAGACAAACCATGCATTCATTGGATCTGGGCATATAATTATAGAAGGATGTACATTAAAGTGTTGTTTTGGAAGAGATGCAAGTTTTGAAAATGATGCCCCATAAATTCTCACTGTAACAACACACTGACTGCCTGTTTTTTAATACGGTACCCCAACGGGTATCTGAATGCCTGAATGTGGGATAGTTTCATTTCAAACACCCCAAGAATTTGTAACACTTTCTGCGCATATCATTCAAGCTGGCTGAAGCCTCTGGATTAATCCATTCATTATTACTTTTTAAACTAATTATCGTGGTCCCCCTCAGTCAAGCTGCTGAAGGACTTACCCACAATTCCATCCCAGATCATCTTAAACACAAAGGAATTCAGGAAAGAGGAGATGGTAACTAGCTCTTCCACTTTGAACGAGATCTGTTCTTCATAGACTTCAACTTCATCGAGAATTCTGGAGGAAGAAAACAAATGTTGGTTTATTTCCCTTTTGAGAAGGCTTTCAGAGAGTGCATTTTGCTTGGCACCTTTAGTGGGAGAGTGTTCATTTTCTGTGATAACTAAAACAGGAGTGAAACCCCTAAACCAATAGTATGTATATACTGATTGTGATCAGTATCTGAGTTTAACATAAGACAGCACCAAAAGTCTGAGGAATAAACTACACCCAATACAGTATCACATATGGAAGGCTTTTTACTCGTAGATCGCAAAGCACTTGAACAAGGGGCGTACGTAGAATTATCTTCATTTTACAGATGGGGAGACTTTCTACATAGCCTAGAAGGTGGCACAAGGTCACACAGTGAGTGGGAAGTGGAGCAGGGAATAGACCCAGGTACACAGGCTCCCAGTGGAGTGTCCTGACACCCCTTCTTATAGCAGGATGTGTGCCTTTGAAGAATTTGTCCTGTGTTTACATACAGCTGTTGCACACAAACATTGAGAAAAAGTATTCCTAGAGCACTCAGTGCTGTAGTACCTATTTACCTCTCCTGCCACATGTCCATCCCTTACACAACACCCTCTTTGCAAAGCACGCAGTTTTGCTCTTGCATTTTAGTTGCATGTAATCACAGCAGCATTTTGTCTCTCCATCCTGGTACTCAAAGAACATTCAATCTGTATATTCAAATTCCATAGAAAGAGCCATCTGCTAGTAACCTACGTGATAAGGTGTCGAGAACAGTCACAAAACAGCATCAGCATAGCCAACAGTCTCTTGGATTCCTCTGTGTCATTGTTCAAGCATTCCAAGAAGAGTTTTAATCCACCTTGGGGTCCCAGTTCACAGATAAAGGCCCACAATTTGGGCAACAGGTCATCAAGATAAGTGAGACCTGCAGGAGGGAAAACAAAAGAAAGAAAGCCTTAATACAGCTTTCTCCTGCATGCAGGGGAAGGTGATTATGATCTGTTGCAGATAGTTTATTTTGCAAAACTATCTACTGGTGAAGAGGAAAGTCACTCGGTGTTCATGGGTGCGATTCATGTGAACAGGTATTCTACAATCACAATGACACCAGAAGGAAGCCTCTCAACTAGCTAATAATACTCTGCACACCGACAGCACCTTTCAGTTAAAGATTTCACAGACTGGACAAACATCAGTTAACTAAGCCTCTTGTGATGCAGTCATTATGATCCCCATGGTACAGATCTGGAGCAAGGCACAAAGAGCAAGGTCATGCACACTGCTCAAGGTCACACAGAGTCAACAGCAGAGCCAGGAACAGAACCTGGGAGTCTGGAATCCCAGGTTCCTGTTCTCCAGTGATTGCTTACCACCTCCTCCCTCCTTTCTAGTAAGAGAAATAGGTTATATGAAGAACAAATTAAGTTCCCTGTAAGCTGCCCAGCTCAGCAGCTGCCCAGCAGGCTATCAAGATCAGGTGTCCCGCCTACCAGTGCTTTGGAGCTACTCCTGGGAGCCTCCTGCTTGCTGTGCAGTGTGGGATGGAGGAGAGGGGGGAAGACAGGTGCTGATGTCAGGGTGTCCCCCTCCCTCTGCCCCTGTACTCCATCTCCACAGAGTGGGAGGAGACAACAAGGCTTAGGATGGAGGGAGCTTGCTGGCAGCTGCTGCTGTGTCTGAACTTGCTGATCTACTTAAAAGGGCCATGTACGTAAAGTGGGATTAGAGTACTGAACGGGATAATGCGCTTTTGTCTCTGTCACACACACACACACTGTCTTGCACACTCACCTCCCAACACATACTTGTATTATTGTTGTTACATCTTGACACTTCTTTCAAAGTGTGTTATTTTAGGTTTCTGACTTGTCTATACATTTCATAATATTTCTCTCTTACACTTAAATTTAATTCTTTGAGTAGCAAGTTCTAAAAGACTCAACCTATCCTGGCTGGAGTAATTATCCCTATGGTAGCTTTCTAAAAACATACATTATATGTAGGTTTTTGGTTTCTACGGTGATGCACATCCGCACATTACCTTGAGATGGTGCACGTAACAAAATGTATTCTGCACATGGATGGAAAAAATTAGAAGGAACCCTGACTAGAACTGAGGCATTCAACAGGATCACCACATAAAGACTGTTATTATTCAAAGACTCTGAGCTAGATTCACAGTCGTTAAAAAGTGAGCAGGTTTCATTGGAGCAGAACTTGCTTTCGTTTCTATTCTGGAGAGCTAATATTTGATAAAGAAGTGATGAATGCTATTGATCAGATGCATGATCCAGGATAGAACAAGCTTTCCATCCAGCTGGTCAAACAGCCCTGTGGAGTAAAACTACCAGCAGAGTCAAAGGAATCAGTGAGAGGCACAAGTTTAGATCTTTAGAAGATTTTCCTCCCCCCAGTTTTAAAAGGTGTTTTGAAGAAAAAACAAAACCCCACATCCCCCACACTCCACTGACCTGTGAGTATCTGTAGCCGGATCTGCGTTAGAGTCGTCAGCGCGGTTTGGTACAGTACGCAGATGCTGCACACCTTCTGAACCTCTGCTGAATCCACCCGCTTGCCTCCAACTGGCTTGAGGATGTTGCGAACAGAGGCGGACTTCTGGAACGCTCGCTTGAAAAGATCTGGTGGGAGATAAAGGGAGACACATGCACATGGGTCTAGGAGACGGAGACATTCCTCACCAAGTGAAGTCTTTTCTGGGTCACCGTGCAGCCCCATTACAACGGGGGTTTTAGTAAGAACAGTAACCAATTGAGTGGGTCATGCCACAGAACTGCAGATTTCGGTGAATTCCGCATGGCAGAATGCTTTACAGGAATATTCTCCATTCCATAAACGCCAAGACTTTCTCTGGTGACATGGAAATCATTCACAAGGCATTCTCTAGTTTCAAACGTTATCCAAATGTAATAGGAATCACTAGTTATGCTAGGATATGTAGCACATATCTACAGTAGACTGAGTCAGCACAGTTATACGGGGTTAGACTGAGAGACTGTGACCCAGAAATTCCAGAGCTGTAATCCAGACTCTGCCAATGATTCTTTGTGAAACCATGGGAAAGTCACTCAACCTTTGCTATGCCACGGTTTCCCCCTATGAAGCTGGTATACTATCCAGCCACTGCAAGGTACTGAGACCCACAGTTACAAGCTGTGTGGTATGAATTACATCATGCTTTTCATCTTCAAACCACTCAAGAAACCATTCAAACCCTGCTTGGAAACAGGCAAGTGTCCCCAGGAAGACAAGTGACTTGCCAACGTCACAGAGTAATCAGAACAGGGATCAGACCCCAGCAAGAACTTGCCTCTAGCTAGGTAATAGCAGGTGCTGCAAAAAGCTACTCAAAGCCTTTGACTAAAAGGAAAGAAAGTCAAACTTCTGCCAGCAAGAGAGAGAAGACACAGAGCCCATGCCCTGGCCTGTACTGAACTGACTTTTCATGGGAAGGCTGTTCTGTGGGGAAGCAGTTTGCCCCGATGGATAAGATGGATCCTGAGTCTCCACCAGCTTCTTGCTGAGAACATCACTGAAGAGGATGCGAATTAGGTGGACTCCCCAGAGATGCTGCAATTGCTTTGTGAGCAGAGGCATGGACTCATTTAACCTAGAAGAAAAGTCAGGGGCAAGGGAGAGAAAGAGACAGACGTGTTGTGACAATGGCTTTATTGAATCTAACAAGGTGCATATGAATGCGGAGTTAAAGGTGCACAATTAAAATACAACTTGGGACATGCAAGGAGTAACGGTGGCCACACTGTCCATCTTAACAGTGACAGAAGGTCCTGCATGTGTAACCTGGCCAAGTTATATATTAAATCTCAGAGATCCTGCTCACTTACCCATAATCCACAGTCTGGGAGAACCAGCCAAGGACAGGGTGCCAGTGCGTGAGATTGGATTTCTTTTGCGACACATACTTCTGGCAGTAAGAGAGCATGTGAATAAGCACGCTCACAAAGTGAGCAGTCTCCTCCTCTAGCACTTTGCCATTCAAGGAGCCCAGATAAATGAGGTTACCTGAAAAGGAATCAGTAGCAGCCCTTTGAAGAGGAGCGACATTTGCATGAGAATTAGTATGACACCTTTACTGGAGACAAAAGGGGGTTGAGATCAGTCTCTCTCCACACCTCACCAGTGCAGGGCTGTACCCTACCTGTCTGCTCGCCAGTGCTCTGGCCAGTCTGTTCATAATCCCTGAAACACTGACTCAATGCCTTCAGTAGCGACAGCAGGAAACGGTAACTGTAAAAACCATCAGTATGAGCTGCCTCCTGCTCCCACTGAATTCAGTGGCAAAATTCCCCATTGACTTTGATGTTAACTTAGGACCTCTGTGATTCTCCAATGTCTTAAAACAAATTGAGGGATTGAATGGGTCACAGAAACCAAGCCAAATTCAGGTCTGGCATAGCAGGTGCAAGTAACAGTGAGAGGAATTAAGCTTTGGAACAACTTTCCAAAGGTTGTGATGAATTCGCCATAACTGACCATTTTTAAATCAAGACTGGATAGTTTTCTGAAAGATCTGCTCTAGGAATTCTTTTGGGGAAGCTCTGTGGCCTTACATAAGAGATCCATCTAGCTAACCACAACGGACCCTTCTGGCCTTGACCCCCAAAAAATTCAGATTTCACTCCCACAGGGCCCTCTCCTCAAAGCAAAGAAAGACTCTTAAATTTCTCTTCTGATGTGGAACATGCTCAGATTGCAGACACGTGCTTACCCAGTAAACAAAGCGTATGGCTTCCTTCTAAACACACGCAGACATCTCGGCACTGAGCCTCGCGACTTAAAAATAAGATGAATTTGCGGAAAAGGTCATGGGATTCTATCACTGCCAGACGCTGGAAAACAGAATTGTTTTTAAATGATTGTGAAGTTGTAAGTTAAACTAACAGAGCGTCACACAAAAGTTGCCAGACCTGACACATCATCAGCGATTCAGGGTGTCTGTTCATTCCAGTGAGCAATCACTGTGTTCAGGGGCTGCACAGACATGCGGGGGAGCCTGCCACAAGGGAGATCTGCAGGTGAACTGGGCATATTCTAACCAGTCACAAGAATAACATTCACCTGTCTTGAGTCTATGGTATTGAAAAAATGCCTGCATTCCCTGGAATTCACCAACAAGCATCCCATGCTGTGAAAGGGAGCAGATAAACCACATGGTATTAGTAGAAAGTATACCAGCAAAGATCCCTCTCTATGTGATAGATGATTTGGCATCTCTTTGTTCACTCGCTCCCCTGTCAGAAATCACCATGGGGATGGAAGGACAAGGACTCAAAAAATAAAGTGTCCAGACTAAAAACAAAGAGGAGCAGAGTAGCCTCAGGTCACACACACAGCTGAATACGTTAAGTAATAATTTACACTAAAACTGTGCCACTTGCAGTTTCTCTAAACCACAGAGATGTCCAGAGTGGAGCGAATAAATCTCCATGACAATGTCCTAGTCATCTGCATGCCCAGTTGAGCTGGAGAAGGCTCTGCATTTACCAGTTGTTGCCACAGTATCTTATCTGGGAGGAAATGTGCGCAGCACTCTAAACACCCACATAAATCAAACCACTCCAACGGCTACTAAAACAAAGACTCAAACCAGTTTTGAAAAACTGGCACACACAACATCCTGGCTTGTTGTTATTTAATATTTGTATTATGGGAGCACCTACTGGTACTATGAGGTGTGGTGGCTGAGTGGCTAAGGTGCAGAACTACAATCAGGAAGGTTGTGGGTTCACATCTTGCTTGATCACACACTAAAAGGCCGCCACCAGTTCACCCAGCTGAAGCATGGGTGCCTGACCCGTCGGCTTAGGGCTGTCAAGATGGCTGGATGGGATGCTGGCCATCTCACACCCTTGTGTACCACAAGCTATGAAACAGATGTGCCTCAAGAGAGGTGGTTCTCAAACCGGGGGTCACGACCCCCCGAGTGGTTGCCGTGCACTTCTCGGGGGGTCGCAAGCTGCTGGCGCCGCTGAAAAGCCGCCAAATGAATTACTTCCTCATTCGGCATCTTCTCGGTGGACATGGCGAGCGCTCCCGAAGTGATTACTTCCGCTTTGAGCGCACACTTGGGAGCGCTCAGCATGTCAGCCGAAAAGCCACCAAATGAGGAAGTAATTCATTTGACGGCTTTTCGGCAGACATACAAGGGTCTGTGGAGCTCCGGAAAAATGGGTCGCGGCGACGGGAAGTTTGAGAACCGCCGCTTAAGAGCGTCAGCCCAGTGAGCCACTGGCATGGTGGGAAAATTGACAAGAGGCTCCAATAGAAATCAGGGCTTGGGTGTGCTGGGCACTCTGTAAGAGTCTCGGTCCCAAACAGGATTACACACAAAAAGACACTTTGCAAATGGGGAAACTGAGGCATGGAACAATTAAGTCATACAGGGATCCAGTAGCTGAGCCAGAAAAAGAGGCCAGATCTCCAGGGTCCTAATCCAAAGCATTAACTACAAGAGCATCCTTCCTGTCTGTTCTAGGGCTCCCCATGCCACCGCACTTCAAGCGGTGCGCAATTCTACTGAGCAAACTGAGGATCCTGTTACACGCAGAATACTAAAGAGAGCTAAATCGGCTTCCACAGCATTAGAAACCCAGGCTATGAAGGATGGGGGAGGAACATGTGTTTCCATTAGAAAAGGATTACATCTTACTGTCAACTTTTAAGAGGCTGATACAACTCTTTACTCGCCATTCTTTGTAACTGTAGAGTTGCTGATGACTAATTACAGCATATTTGATATGCCAAAGGGCTCGGGATTCTGTGATGGAGTAGCTCACCTACCTCAGGTGTTAGCGTAGCAAGGTGAGTCACGATAGCAGGCACTGACATGATATGAATCAGGAATGATCTCAAGAGATTGTCAGAAAACTGAGCAGCAATCACAGGGCTGGAGAGAGAAAAAAAATACTTCACACCTCACACTTGGTGTTTCCTGAGAAATGCAGCCTTTCTAGCAGAGTGTTTCAGAACCGGCTGCTCATTAAAGAGGTCGGTTTGAAAAGAATCAGCCCCCTAGGGCTTCAGCTATCATGGCGATTTAGCAACATCCATCATGGCCCCCGGGAATCAAAGAAAGCCAGAGACAGGAGGCAATGTGGAATCTTATTCCATAATACACAGCACCTCCCATGTCTCTAAAGAGCTCCATAAACTCTTACGAGATTAAACCTCACAACACACCTGTGAAGCAGATAAATAAGTAGTTCCCATTTACTCAGGCAAAGCTTAAGTGGCCGATTCAAGACCAGTATGAGCCTGGGGCAGGGTCAGAAATCGCTCTACTCTTGCTGGAATGATCGTCAGAAAATCAGATGTGAGCCTGTCCCATGATCCCAGTAATGATGCTTTGGAAAGAAACCGGTTCAGAGACTTAGCTCGTGAAAGTCTTTAGGGATGCTCCTTGGGCACTATGGTTTGACACCACGTGAACTTCCCATGAAGAGATCTGGGCTTTGCAGATCTGAGTTTGGTTTGTGCCTGGACTTTATTTTGAAATGCAGGGGGGTGTTTCTAGCTAGTCCCTCTTCGGGGGATACAATTTACACATGCAAATTGAACTGTGAACACAGACCTAATCATCTGCACCTCCACCTGTCATGCACCCATAATTATGCAGTTAGAGGAGTACTCGTAGTTCACTGAGAGATGCAAATCACACTTGCAGGAAGAAGGCCCATTCCCTCAGACTATTTATCCGACACACAACAATACAGCATTCCAAGTTTAACCCCACAAATGATCGTTACAGCGGATTTATAAACACTTGATTTTAGGGATACAGAGTAGAAAAAAAAAATCAAGGCCTCCAACTAAATTTGCATCATGCACTAATACGACAAATGCACTGATAGATACAAAGAGAAAAACATAATGAGAAATTGGCAGGGCAAGAGATCTTCAGAGAGACACTGAAAGCAGATTTGGCTACGTATCACCTCAGCTGGTTTTGCTACCTTACCGCAATGCAAGAGAAAAGATTGCAGTTAAAGTGCCTTTGGACAGGGATGGTCTGGATCTTGCCAAGCCATTCGTTAGCAAAATCTGAAAAGACAATTGTAACTCTTGTTAGAGAAAGAATCCAACCGTGTTCGTGAAGGGCACTGTCACTCTCAAGAGATATAAAAAGAAATTAGAGTGTGTTGCTTTAATGTGGTTGTTACAAGTCACTGGCCTGAATCAGAGCATTTCTGTTTCAGGTACTCGCAGCCCAGAAAAACTGCATTCAAAGAGATACGCTATGACCACACTTTCCATTTTTATAGGGCATTTCTTCAGAGAGTCTCAAGGCCCTTTATAATCCAAAAGCAAGCCTCGCAACAACCCTGTAAAGACAGATGCCATTTTACAGGTGGAAAAAAGTGAGGCACAGAACGGTGAAGAAACCTGCGTAAAAATCACACACAAATTCAATGGCAGATATGGGAACAGAATTCAAGACTCCTGACTCCCAGTTCTGTATTCCAACCAGCTGCACTGTACTGCTGCCTTTCATCTCCTCAAGAGATGATGAAATGGTATTTAGATTAAATACTGCTCATGGAAACTACTTCCACAGGCCAAGCAGACTTATCCAGAATACAAGCCCGGAAGTGGTGTAATAAAACTACTTCCACAGGCCAAGCAGACCCCAGCACTGGACCAGAATTACCCCGCCCCCGGTAATGACCAGGCCAGTTGTAAATTGCTCATGGAAAGGAAAGGAGGGTGAGTTTTTTGGTTTACATACTGAGACACTCTGTATCTCGGGGGGGACCACCCAGCATCCCCCATGTTCATCCTTGTAAAATGATTGTGTGGCATCCCATGTAAAGTTTGTTGTGTCATCTGTCTTCAGAAGGTTCATGATACACCGAGCATTGTTGTTACAGTAAGTTACAGGTTATCATTTCAGGTATGTAGTTATGAGGCTGAAAATGTATCATGTCCACACCGACAGCTGCAAGCGCACTGGCATGGCCACATTTGTGGCACTTGCAACAGCACTGGCAGCGGTGCATTATGGACAGCTATCCCAGTGTTCAAGTGGCTGCAACATGCTTTTCAAAAGTGGGGGAGGTGGGAGGGTGGAGTGTGACAGAGTGTGTGTTGTGTGCATGTTGGGGGAGAGAGAGTGGGTTTTTAGGGTACTGAGAGTGTGTCAGCATGCTGTCCTGTAAGTTCAGACCCCACTCCTCCCCCACCTGCCTCTCACTCACTCAAAGCAAACAACATTCCCAGTAAATGTTTGCTTTTTCTCAGAGCAGATAAGCATGCTGGATGTCAGAAACGGAGCTTTAAAAGGATACATCCACATCTCTGCAGCCGATTTCACAACAATGAGAAGAGTGGCCACTTGACTTAAGGGGATTATGGGACATTTCTGGAGGTCAATCAGAGCTGGAGGTCAATCAGAGCGCAGTAATGCAACACCTCATTCAAACTGATGCTGGAGCGTCTCACCCAAGACGCATCAGTCATTATTCCTCTCACTGAGATGGAGTACCAGGAGCGCTCTAGCCAGGGAGTCCGAACGCTCTATGTGCCTTGCCAGGGTGGACGGGGAGTGAGGCAGAGCGCTCTGGGCAACTTTATCTAAGCATAATTTGCAAGTGTAGCTAAGGCCTTCGACTCTCAAAGGACTCACCCCCCCTTCCTTCCTTTGGAACTGCAATGAGGTAATACTAACCTGACTTTGGGGGGTTGGGGGGAAGCCAATAGGAAAGAAAGGACATGATAAAAGGGAGAGACACTTGCCTTACTAGCTTACCCTCTCTCTCTCTCCCGCACCTACACCTACAGACATCACACCAAGCAACTGAAGCGCTGATCAAAGGGGAGAGCCTGGCTGAAGAGCAACCAGCCAGCTTGTGGTGAGAAGCATCTAAGTTTGTAAGGACATTGAAAGTGTTAAGCTCAGGTTAGAATGCATTTTGCTTTTATTTCATTTGACCAAATCTGACTTGTTATGTTTTGACTTATAATCACTTAAAATGTTTATAGTTAGTATATGTTTCTTTATTCTACCAGAAGCAGTGTGTTTGGTTTGAAGTGCGTCAGAGGCTCCCCTTGGGATAACAGGTCTGCTACATATCAATTTCTTTGTTAAATTGACGAACTCATACAAGCTCGCAGCGTTCAGCGGGCATAACTGCACACTGCAAGATGGAGGTTCCTAGGGTTGTGTCTGGGACCAGAGATATTGGCTAGTGTCATTCGGTTGCAAGTAGCTGAGAGCAGTTAACATGCCAGAATCTGTGCATGAACAGCCCAGGAGTAGGGGTTCTCACAGCTGAGCAGAGTAAGGTTGACTCCAGAGTCAAGGATTGGAGTGACCTAGCAGATCACCAGTCTGGATAACACCAGAGGGGAAGGTCACACCGACCATAAGCAAAGGATTCTCAGAGAGAGTCACTGCCAATACATGCCCAATCCAAGCATAAAACAACACGTTCCGAGAATCTTAGAACTTAGTTAAGACAGAAAACACTGCAGGGTTTGAAAAGCATATCAACTATTATAATCACAAACAAACCTGCAGCACGGAATAAAATCCCTTCTGATTGAGATGTCCCATGATATTTGCACAGATGTGGTTCATGGCAGGTCGCAGGGTTTCTCCTGCGAGGACAAAATAATGACATTTCTGAGAATTATTTTTGTGTCATATAATCTATATGAACTGTAGCCCTACACTGTGAACTATAACAAACTGCTACTAACACCTTCATTCCCAGACTCATTGCAACCCTACACAAACCACTCAATTTAGTAGCTTTGGGGGATATTTTAGATACTGTAATTGAATTTAAATAGCATGTTTAGAGTTTTTTCAGTTGACGTCCATACGATTTCTTCAGAGTCAATCTTTTCATGAGTACAATTAAAGATGCTATTTTTGATGGAATTCAAGAGAGCTGGAAGTCATCATACCCTTACATCAAGGAAGCTTTTGATCCACATGACAATGGAGCATTACGAGAGAGCAGCAATACGGATTAAGCTATTGTGCTCTCAGGGGGAAGTCTCCTCTCTAATCCATAGCATGGATCTCTGTTGCTCAGTCTGCACAGAACGAGTCATAGAGCTTGGCAGTGCATACGAGAGAAGAAATATTCCCTTTCTGCAGCCCAAGCCAGAAGACTTTAAAACTAAGAGAAAGAAAAAAGGTCTGAATTGGTGGCTACAACAGGGTTTTGGAAAGAGCCACACAGACCTTTTCCCCGAAGTATTTTCCACGTGGAAGTGTCTGTGAAGGTAACAAGCATCGTGAGGTGTAAAGTGACCAGTTTAGAGTCTTGTAGGATGTCAGGCTGGAATAACAAGAACATCAGCATTAATAAACCAAGTCCACAACACTAAAGTGTGACACCACAAGACAGACAGAGCTAAAACCAATGAAAGATCTTTACCTTAAGCTGTTTGAGAAACTCACAGCAAAACCACAAGATGTCCTTGATCTGTTTGATCCACAAGAGTGTAAGATCCTTAGAAAGTGCTAGTGACACATACCACACCTACAGGCAAAGAACAGGAGAAATTTGTGGTAATTTTTTCTGCTCTGTTGCTTATCCAGAATACAAGCCCCAGAAGTGGTGTAATAAAACTACTTCCACAGGCCAAGCAGATCCCAGCACTGGACCATAATTACCCTGCCCCCGGTAATGACCAGGTCAATTGTAAATGGTACCCTGTGGGAAATGCTCTTTTGACCCTTGTGGGTCCATGTAGCTATCCTGGGTTTTTCTTGGGGTTTATCAACATATCAAAACAATTCACCATGCAATATAAGTGATACCTGAGTGTCTCTCACCCTTGATATTTCAGATTAGTGAACTTTAAAAAAAAACACAACAACCTAAATCCCCCTAACAAAGTTGATTGCTAACCTTGGGCTCATTCTCAACATCCATACTATTCAGGATACAGCGACACAACTTTTCAAACCTCTGTAAAGAAAGAGAGACACACGTCACTGTTCTTCCCCACCAGTACAGTCAGTTACTGGGGAAAAACTCTTAAAAATGGCAGATTATAGGAAGCAAAGCCTTCCACACTAGAAGCAACTGAAGCTCCCCCAAGACCAGCATCCTGTCTTTGGCAGTGGCTAATACTGGAGTCCTAAGAGGAAGGGAAAACCCACTGATATATATAATTGCTCCCTTGTAGATTACAGATTGAGTATGATTACATGTGCCTTGCTTGCAAGTTACAGTGAGACTTCCAACCACCCTAGGCTCTATAGCATCACTCCTACTTGGGGACAGGTATTGCAGGATTCTCAGGAAGCAGAATGGAAAAGAATCCAAATTACTCCTTGGCTGAGAAGGGATCAGTTTACTCCTAGGGGTGACACTTCAATGATGTAATTAGTTACTGTAACACAGAGGCCAACCAACGTTGTGGCACCAAGGACTGGCGGGGGAGAAGAGAGAACATGGCTGGAGCTCAGGGAACTGTACATCACACTGAGTATACATTTAAAATCATATATAAGTACTACAATCACATTTGATGTACTTGTATTTCTCTTGACAGAATAGAAATTGCTCGGGAAAGAGGCAACTGGGAACAACATAACACAGCTGAATAGATTTAATACAATTTAACACGGCCACTCATCCTCAGAGTGCTTTTTACCCTGACTGGCCTTCACAACTCTATTAACACGTATTAATATTATCTCAGTTTTACAGATGGAAAAACTGAGGTTGGGCTATTAGGGCTTTGTCTTCACTGCAAAGTTAACTCACGTTATTATTTGAGTGTTGCCCCAACCAGAGTCCCAGGAACACACAAAACCCTCTTGCTTAAGCATGGTGGTGCTTTACACTGGAGCTAGCTGGCCCATCAGGTGTATTAGCAAATGACTTGCTCAAATTAACTAAGTGTCAGAGCCAGGATTAGAACTCCGGAGTTCTCAGCTCTCAGTCCTGCTGCCTCCCCACTGTCCTCACATGGCATTACAAGACAAAAGGAGCCACACATCACGCTCTGAACCCTCCATATCGTAACAAGCCAAGTAACAGTTCATATATATTAAACATAGAGATACATTACACATTTTTAATCTGAGGGGGGAAATGTGTCAAAGCAGCAACTCTACCTCTTTGTCCTCTTTAATTCTGAAAATGAACAGCAATTTCCTGGAAATTTTGAAGACGGAAAGTGCACTTCTTTTACTGGAAGCTGATTCATTTATTTCAAAGAAATCCTCCACTTCTCTCCTGGGAAGGATGAGGAATCAAATGCTGAGCATTTTAAAAAGCTAGAGTCATCTGCAGAAGGAGCTCATAACAAGCAACAAAGCCTGTGGGGTGGAATTTCACACACCTGATCTCCCTCTGCAGCCAGCATCGACAAAGAAACCTCCTGACCAGGGCTTGGATCTGAATGGCGGCTCGCTCTCTCTCTTTCAGCTCTCTCCGCTCCTCACGGGCCTGACGCGCTTTATCGAGGAACTGGGCTTTGGATGACTGTGCTGTACCGAACATTTTTGCAACCTTCCACAAAGATAAGATCAGGGGAGGGAAAGGAAGGAGTTACCTGGATGTCAGAATACATGCAGCAAGTGTGTTTAAGGAGCTGGGAGTTATATGGACACAACAGATAGCCCCAGAGCTGGTATGCATGGAGGGGCAATTCCCCACATCGCTCCAAGAGACCATTGGTTGTTTGGACAGGTTGTGTCTGCCTTTAGACAGAGAAAATGAGGTGTCCACAAAACACAGGGCATGAGACAGAGAAAAATAGGGTACTAAAGTATAACGCACACAGGGTATCAAAAGCGCAAAGTGTCAGCAGCAGAGTTAAGGGGAAAACAAAACAGGACTGGTACCAGAACCCCATCAGCCAGCACATTTGCCTCTCCCACTTCCAAATCTCCTCCTCACTCCCACCAGCTTGTCCCCACATCAGCTTTAATTAGAGTCTACAGAGAATTCTGAAGGAAGGTGGAACAAGGGTGGATAACAACAGAACTGTCTGAAATAAAAAAATAAAGGTAGTGATGGAAGAACCCAGTTTGTCCAAGTGGAATCACCCCAGTTTAGACCATGAAAGAGCTGTCAAGCATGTTGGGAACCTCCCAGGGTCCCCTTCGGTAAATGGGGACTATATAGCATCTTCCTTTGTAGGAAACGTCCCCATCACCTCCCCATTTCATCTCTCTGCAGCTGGTTGACCTTTCCCTCTAGTGAGGGAAGGCTGGAGGTTAGTCCTTCCAGAAAGCCACTTTTGGTGGGGATGAGGTCACTCATGACCCTAAATGTGCTGCTTCCACCATGCGCCCAGCCACGGAAGAAAGAGGCTGAAACTGGTCCTTAACTCAGCAACCTCAATGTAATAGCACGTTGCTCTGCCCCTAAACCATCAAGACTGACCCACTTTATTGCATCACTTGACAGGTGAATTGCTCGGTAAATATTTAGAGATGGTTTCAATATTTATGGAACAACAATCACAGCCCCAGAGCCTTCAAAGCTCAGATGCGTACATTTCTACTGTGTGCATATTAAAGGCAAAGAATTTTTATAAAAACTTTACACAAAACTCACCTGAGGATTTGCTTCTGCAGAAGAAATACTGATACTCATCCATATACAAACATGATCCACATCTGCTCTGACTTCAGATAGAGTCTCCCTTTCTCTCTGCAGAGATAAACCAACCATTTCAGGTGCTGTGAGGGGGTCTATTAATTTCATTTCTTGTTCCAAATGTCTTTGGCTGTACTCACCTACCCAGCCACCCAGCAGCCACAGAGGGAGAAATGTTGGACAAACCTCAAAACACAGAAAGGTGCATCCTGGTTTCGGTCCACCTCCTGCAAGTGCTATGTCTCCAACCTGCTCCGGAGAAATAAAAAAAGAGTTTGTATCTCTTGTAAAACATGTACCACCTTCTATCAGAATTTCCATTTCATTAAATTTCATAGCAAAGCCTGACACATAGGCGAACAAGAACAAAACACCCGGATTAAGATTATTATGAATATTAACTAATTTTTTCCACTAAATCTCCCTGAATACTTCTAATCCACCTGTCACCATATCTAGCTACCAGGCGAACTCAGAGTTTAACAAGCCTCTTCCCAAACATACCAGCTTTTGACCCCTCAGGTTCTGCTCACCCCTTAGAACCAAGTGCCTCCCAGATTCTCTACTCACATTCGCTCCAACACAAAAGGTATCTCCTCGGCCCCAAACATAGCTTCCACCCAAATGTTGCAACTCTATCCCCGGAATACCTCCTTCTCTCAGCACCCTATCACCCACCAGAACTCCCCAGACCAAGTCAATGTCCCCCCATTCCCCATCCTCCAGCACACTGCCTTCCCTCCCAGGATCCTAGAGCACATACCTGTCCTGTCCCTGCACCAGGTCACCCCCCAGGA